>RJWT010004279.1:0-33785 GCA_004365215.1 Cuniculus paca | reverse complement strand
AAAAAATGTATTATAATAAAAGACACATTGTAATTAACTTCCTTTCAAAATATTCTACCTCGTTTGGAACACACTTATTCCATAGTTCTTGCCACTTCCTGAAACATTTGCTGAAAAGTCCTCTTTGGTATTTTTAGATGCACTGTTGTGCCTTGATGTTCTGAATTGATTCAAAATGTTTACCTTTCATGGTCACCTTGACTTTGGAAAGAGCCAGAAGTCACACAGTGCCACATCTGGTGAATAAGGTGGACGAGGACACACCATAATGTTTTAACCAGCCTGTCTTTCCATAGGGTGGCATTCAACTGCAACATTCATCCTATTTTTACCACACTGCACAAAGACACTCATGAAAGGAAGACTTCCAGAATTGCTTCAGAAAGTCACAAGAATGATGGGATAAGCATGTTTGAGACAAGGGGAAGTATTTTGAGGGGGATTAACAGGAATGTATTTTTTATTTTAATAATTTTGTAAACACTCACTGTACTTTTTGATCACCCCTTGAATGGTCTAAAGTCTAAAAAGAATGGTTTGTTTTGTTTTGTTTCATTTACTACTCTCTTTTGTATTGGGGATTGAACCTAGGACTTTTACACTGAGCTATATGTTCTTAGCCCTTTTAAAATATATTTTTATTTTGAGACAAAGTCTTGTTTTAAATTGGACAGCCTGGGCTCAGACCTGTGATCCTTCTTCCTCAGCCTCCCAGAGTACTGGATTGCAGGTTAAAATGAAGTATTTTAAGGTATACGGCTATGATAGCTCATCTTTAAAAACAGCCTCAAGGACTCGGCCTCACTTCCTTGTCTCCTCCTAGTTTAATAATGATCAGGCCTATAATTTGCATGAACCAGTAGAAAGCAGTGAAAGATGTCATGGAGGACTCAGGCCTCATCTTTAAATAGCCTGGCAGCTTCAGCTTCCTCTGCTTCGAAATGCTTGCTTTTAGCAGGTCACCTGGTTGGAGAGACCTGTGAAGAGGCCACAAGAAGAGGAGAGGCCCTGAGACTACATAGAGAGGAGAGAGGTCCCTCACCTCTTCCACTCCTCCCATTCCCATGCCATCAGTCCTGTGTAGCATCCAGAGGACTCCAGCACCAGGGGACATTTAAGTGCAACGGCAAGAAAAAGACCTGATTCATTATCAATCCTATATGGAAACATATATATAAATATATATTTTACAGGACCTTGTGAAACAGATTCCATTTTCTCTAAGCTCATTAATTTCAAAATTCAGAACGGGTGGTAAAAAACGTAACTTACTAGAAATACTCCATGTTACAAGATATTTAATATACTTTCTTTACTTACAACAACTCATTTTCTGCCTTGATGAAAATAAAGAGACCAGCTCTTTCAGTTCTGAGTTAAACAATGAAATTCTATTATTTAACTGTACAAGAGATCCACTGAATTTATCACTCCATTTTTCTCTAAACCAAGCCTATTTCCACACAGATCTTTCTCTGACACAAACTAAGTGTTAATTACTAACCAGGCCTGGTCTCCTCTTACTCATCATGAGTGTAAGGAAGTTCAAATAGGGTGCATTCCTGATTTTGGCAACAGAAAGAACAGCAATAGTTTTTCAATAACTCAGCATTTCTAAAGAGATTTGTCAATGGAAAAGAAAAATCAAAGTGTTAGATGATAAGCAATTTACTTCCCTGAGCTTTTGATTTATGCTCTTAAATCTAAGAATAAAGTGCTTGCCTTTATTGCATCCATTAGAAAGGAAACAGAGGGTCTGACTAACATTAAAAGTGCACTTCATAGAGCTATCAAATGACTTTACCTCTAAGACAATGGATAATTATTTATTTATATCTAGTTTGACTAAAAGCTAATAAGCTATATTAGGAAAAAGAAATCTAAAATTAAACAAATGAAGTTGAAAATCCCTAAAGATAAGAGTTCTTTTATCAGATTACAAAATAGGGTTTTAGTCCTTTTTATAATACTCTTATTTAATTTTTTGGAATTATTAAAGGATATTAGATATCTTGTACAGTGTTTTTTACTAAGCTGCAATAAGGAAATAAGATTAGGTAAATAATGAGACACTGAACTCAACAACTGTCCCAAAAAATAGCAATATACAGGCTTTGGTTTTTGTTTTGTTTTGTTTTTTGTTCTGTTCTGTTTTGTTTTTGTTCTAGTTTTGTTCTAGTAATTGACTCAGTTACTAGGGTCAGAAAAGAAGACAAGGAATTTATAAGAACTATGCCCTAAACTTAAGATCAATGAGGTAAATGACATTTTAAAGTCATTTCGATACAACATTTCAAGACATGCTGAGTGTTTTTTAAATATACACATAGCAGCATAATTATGCACTACGACAAAGTGTTACACCTGAGAAATAATCACATTCTGACAGATGAAACCTCATCACCCTTCAACAGGAATCACTGCAATTGAAGCCCACATAAGACTTACTAAGAATACTATGCTGTAAATGCAGTTATCTGTTACTTACACTTTAGACAGGAATTCTAGTTATCATTTCCTGTCCCACTGTTAATGCAGAACAGCTTAATCTACCCAAGAGATAGAATACTCATTTCCTCTTTTCTCCTCAGAGGACAGTAAGGTATTTCAGAATGATGCATCTTGCTGTCATCTTTCCAGCATCAGCCACAGGCTGAATATAAACACAATTATGAATATGAAAACAAATAGGACTTCTGAGTCCTACAGACCACATGAACATAATGTAAGTAAATAACATTTCTGCTTGTCCACTATGCAAGCATTTATCTGTACAATGAGCAGTTAAAAGGTTTTTGAGCTAATGACTGCTGATGAATTTCAGTCTGTCTCACTCATTTTCTTAGTCCAGTTTCCCTATCCCTATGTTTTAATTCCCAGCACTTCTCTTTTTTTTTTTTTTTTTTTTTTGGTACCGGGGATTGAACTCATGACCTCGCACTTGCCAGGCAGGTACTTAAGCCGCTGACCTAAATTCCCAGCCCTACTGAGCTTCTCTTCATTAAGATGTTTCTGAACAACACAAAAAAGATGCTTCAGAACAATATGCAAGTATGTCTGCATCTAGACAGGATATTATGGTTTGGACTTCAAATGTCTCCCAGAAGGCCTCATGTTGAAAGCTTGATCCCCAAAGTAGCAGTGTTTAGAAGTGCAGTGTAGAGGGGTGTTGGATCATGAGAACACTAACCTCATCCATGGAATCCAAGCTGAAAAGCCTATCAGAAGATGGGGCCGAGTTACAGGGAAAAGGTCACGGTCACTGGGGGCTTGCCTCTGAAAGGTGTATCTTGCCCTCAGCTCCTTCCTCTTTGACTCTCTCACTTTACTTCCTAGCTGCCATGCGTTGAGCATCCCCTGCTGCCACTTACTCCCAACACCATGACGTTCTGTCTCATCACAGGCCCATAACAATGGAGCCAGCAAATCACCGGCTAAAATCCCTATAATTGTGAGCCCAAATAAACCCTTCTTCCTTTCCCAGGTACTTCATCACACAATGGAAAGCTAAGACAAAGGGTCATCAACTGCATACATATTGTGAATTATTAATTTCAACATTCTCCATCTGTCCTGGAAGATGTGAAAGAGAATTGCCTAAGTGCCACGGAGAGGAGCCCACCCCTGTGAAGTGCCCAGCTGTCTCTCAGAAAACACGCAGTGAACCATTGCCTAGGCTGAGATACGAGATACACTGCAGAAGCTCCTGACACAAGCTTAGACTAGCACAGATGAGCAGAAAAATGAAACCACAGAAAGATAAGGGAAACATGGGTCTGTCCACACTTGACTGGGCTGCAGAAGATTATGGTCACAGTTTACTAGGGAACTGACAGGTACCAAAACGAAGTGCAATCCAAAGTCAGAAAAAGTCAGTTCTGTAAACAGCAAATGTAATAGTGAGAGTAAAGGCACAGTACAAAAATGAAAAAAAAAAACCTCAAAGAAAATACTATCCTAAGACTTTAATAGCTGAAAATGTGCTAACGTGGTTGGCACCAGGAGTAATAGATATGAATGTATGTACATGAATGTAAACATCTTTAAGAAAGCAGGGTCTAGAAGATCATTAATGATGTATGGGAGCTGGCAAATTAAAGAGATTGGCTATATTCTTTGTGAGAGATACACCTGGCATTGCTTTGGCACCAACTGAGACTTACACACCTGTCACTTGCACTGATAAAGAAGCAACTCTAGTTATACTGGCAGAAGAATGTGGGTAAAATCATCAGCCAGTACAATCTGTATCTGCAGTTACTCTCAAGTGTGATTCTTATGGAGCAAAAGCTATGAACAAAGATTTGCTGCCTCTTGATCACGGTGTCTTGACCTCAGTGCTATTGACATTTTAGACCTGATAATTATTTGTTGAAAGGGCTGGGTTAGGCATGTTTAGCAGCATCCTTGGCTTCTACTCACTAGATGCCACTAACACTTCCCTCCACATCCAGTTGTGACAATCAAAAATATCCCCAGACATTATTAAATGTTCGCTTGGCAGAAAAATCATCCCTGGTAGAGATAAACACAACATTATAGTTCAGTCTTACATAGATTCTTCTCATCACACATTATTGCATTGTGACTTCGTCTGACTCTGAAAAAAAATAGGCAGGACATTGAGCTATTTTTCTATAGTCATGCTGGAGACCATTACTGTCAGGTTGGAGTACTTCTAATATAGATATGAAGGAAGGTGTCACATCTACTGTAATTGAGAACCCAGAATTCACATTTAACTTCATTTTCTTTCATGGCCTAAAGCATGGGGCAATATTTGCTCCATTCCTTCAAATATTCCAGTGGATTTTGATGAACTTCCATCAAATCAAGGTTGCTTTAGTAAATGCATAAGTGCATTTCAAGCTACCTTCTCTAGTTGGTCTCTGAAAAGTTAGTACTAAGTAAAAGGGTGAAAATCCTAGCATAAACTGGTGATATGACTGAAGTGTAAGTCTTTGAACATTTCAAGAGAAAACATAATTAACCTCAGTATCTTGTGCCTTTTTCCAACCAAGAACATTTGAAAGTGCCCTTACAATTTCATACCACTGAACTATATTTTTGGTTCTAGATTATCCAAGGGCAACAACTTGTTAAAGATTCTTCTGGATGTTCAATCATTTCTTTTTCTAATTTTACCTCATTAATAGTATGAAAAGATTGTACTGTTTTATTTTCATTCTAGCAAAAACAGTAATAAAAGTTAAAAGTACTAAAAAAAAGCCATGGGAATATATGTGCAAAAAATACATATAAAATAAATTTTAAAGGTAAAAGCTGATATGTAAACACACACACACACACACACACATATATATATATATACATACACATATACATATATGTATAACCAATATCCAGAAAATATTTGAGAAAAGAAAAAATTGTTTTATGAGTAAATCAGAGAAGAAGAACTTTCATGTTAATTGTCCACATTTTCTTAAGTCTGCCAAAGATACAGATGATATCATTGCTGGCTAATTCACTAGCCAAATACTGATTAACATAACCGTTCTACAGATGTGAGCCCTTTCCTGGCGGGAGCCAAACATTTTTGTGGAATCTGGAAAGATGTGCCAATCAGATACAATACAACAGAGAACATCAACTTAATCTCTGGTTTTCTCGAACTAGAGAAATTTACAAAAAAATGGCCTTCCTTGGATATACTTCATTCCTACATTCACCTTCTCACTTTCAGTGTACCTAGTCCAACTCCTTATTCTTACTTTCATAAGGTAGAAACAGCCTTTATAATTTACATAGTCCAAGTGAGTATTGATGGAATAGAGAAATATTAACAATTCAAGGGTCAGTGGCACAAGCACCTGCTTGGCAAGCATGAGGTCCTGAGTTCAATCCCCAGTACCCATCCAAAAAAAATATGAGCAGACAATCAAAGGGTCAGATAGTGGAGCCCAGAAGGGCAACTCGGCTTTTGAGTGTGTTTCGCTTGACTTTCTTCTTGGAGAAAGTCATGGTGGAAAATAGAAAGGAAAAAGAGTAGGGGGACCAAGAAAGACATTGCTTTAGAAAAAGTATAAACCATGCAGTTTGGCCATAAGCTTCATTTTCCCTAATGTCTTCAGCTGACTCTGTCATACATTTTGTCATCTGCTTGACTCCTAAAAGCAATACTTCTCCACATTTATTGCAAACTTTTCATTTTACCAATGAGAAAACAGAAGCCCAAGAACAGTTTATTAACTTGCCTAAGGTCAAAAAGATGGTTATGAGCAAAGTTAAGTTCAATAACCTGGCTCCTAGTTGCAGACTATCTTCTTTGACCACATTATACTCTTCCCTGCAAATTCGAGAAGGTGTCTAGAGACTGAAATATCAAAGTTTTGAAAGCAAAATAGAGAACTAGCTTACGAAATGCATATAGAAAAGAAGTTACATGTTCTGTCATACTGTTTTTTGTTTGTTTATGTCTATCCATGTAAACATTAGTGGCTTGGAACTACCGGAATAGGTGAGATATACATATATATATATAGTTATATGTATTGTTGATGAAACTTTATCTATTATCAACACTGCAGCAATAGATGAGACATTATTCTGCCATTAAAGCTAAGATACTTCATTTTTAGCGAAGTCTGTCCTTTCTAAAAAGTATCACATCTTTGTATTCAAGTGTGTAGAAACTTAAAATGGAATTTGAGTTGCCCATTATTTTGTTTTTTCTCATTCTTTCCAGTTACAAACTACTTTATTTTATACTTTGTGGTCTTATACAATAATGCATTGAATTTAAATTATAGGAAGGGCATTATTTGCTAACCTCCCCAGTTATTAATGTGTTCTTAGCCATTCTGTGGATCTTGAACTATTGCTAACTACACAGTAAATGAAACACCTAACCATACTGTCAGGAGACCATCCAAATCACTTCTGATTTTAGATTAAATTCTGAGGCTTCCAGGGCACCAAAGATATGTTCATTATTTCAATATTTTAGATAATTTACTGTGTAGGAATCATTTTTCTTTTTTAAGACATGGTCTTACCATATAACTCAGGCAGGATTTGAACTATGTAGCCCAGGCTGGCCTTGAATTCGAATCAGTCCTCCTGCCTCAGCCTCAGGAGTGCTGGAATTACAGGCATGTGCCACCACATCCAGCTAGGGATGATATTACAAATCTGCCAGGCAACAAAGTCTTCTAAGTTTTCTGCCATAATTCTCATTTTGAAGAAGCATCATTAAACCTCTCCAATTTCTTACATAGTGGACACAGGAAACCCAAGCAAGCAATATCCAGGAACACACAATCTATTTTATTGAAGGGAGTGTTGGTCAATTCTAGAATTGCAAAGTAAGCCAACTAAAATCTTTAAACAATGAACAAACACAAAGGGAGGGATCTTTGAAAGGATTGAACTGTGAACACATTTGAAAAATGTAAGGGAAAGGATGAGAGAGGAACGTAGACTCTGCAAATGGGGCTTCCTACTTCCATGATTGTTCCAGCACCATCAGACACAGGAGAATCAAGGATTCTACTCAAGCTTTCAGTAAAAAACGTAAACTTTAAACACTGACTCTGCTTTTCACATTTGCACTTCAAATTCTTAGTGTAGTATAGCAGTTTCAAAAAGTTATATTTAAAGTGAATAAAAGTGGGAAAGTTATAAAATCTGGAGGTACTATCATGGAAAATTGTGAAGGTCTTTTGCATTTTTATGTCTCTTTCTAGCCGAACAAAAATACGTATTAGTAATGATTATATGTACAGATATGTCATAGGATTAATTAGTGAGGAAAGACTATTTATAGCCTTGCATTAAGTATGAACAATGCAAGACATTACAGTAACAGTTTTTAAATTATTAGACAAAATCACAGAAATAGTGAAATTCCACATATAAAATAACTCCAGACATTTTGATTATTTAGAAACATAATTTTACCTTAAAAGGAAGCATCTTTACTAAAAGTAATTTATATTTGCAAATTTGTATTTATATTTGCAAGTATAAAATTAATTTATGTTTGTAAAGTGAAGAACTCCTGATTGTGCTAAAGTTCAGGGTTAATTCTCTCTCAAAGTTATAACATAAACTAATATTTAAAAATGCTTCTGTATAAATGATACTTCCTGAAAACCCGTAAATAATTTGAAGTTCCATTTCGTGATTCACTGTTCAAATTATGGCTAATTTTTAAAAAAGCGTTTAACTTTTTTTAATTCCTTGTTTGTTCTAGGTGAAGTGTTTTCACTTACATTGCTAGCACTCAATTTAAATTTATTTTAAAATGCATTAACTTTAATGAAAAATCTTCATTCTCTAATTACTGAAAGCAGCACCAGTGGTATTAAACATGCTACTGTAACAGTAGCTTGAAATTATCCCCTTAACTGTATCAAATGCCTAACTTGAATAACTCCCAATGGTTACATAAAGGCTCAAAACAAGGTAAAAAAGAGAAAAACCATTAAAAGAAACAAAATGGAAAACAGAAAATTTTTACCAACTTAAAAAAAATTAAAATTACTCATTGTTGGGCACAATAATTTTCTTGCTTCCAAATGAAAAGTTGGAAGTGATTTTTTTCTATAGCTAACAGCTCTTAAACGCTCTAAGCTGATGGAGGTATTTATTAAGATGGATTCCTTTATTTCTTTAATCTTGCAGCCTGAGTGCTGAGAATGTTGATAGTTCTTAACAATATGATAGATGTAGAAAATAAATAACTTAACCAAGTCTGGCCTCATGAGAAGACATTTTCTCATCTCCTTGAAAAGAAACTTCATTTTCCTTCAAGTGCCACATATAAACAGCACCTAACATTTAATGAGTGCTTATGTGCCAAGCACTGATCGTCATCCTTACGTTTTAAGAGTAATTGGTAATTAATTACTCTGTTTACTATCTTTCTTCCTCACTAATCTAGAAATTCCATGGGGACAGGGACTTTATCTTCCTTATTCCATCCCCAGCACGTGTGTCTAACACAGAGTAGGCACAAAAATATTTGCTGAATAATTTCGGGCTCTAAATTTGTACACATTTTTAACTATTCATCATAACCTAGAGGAAGTTTAAGGCACATAGTAGTATAACAATTCTTTAGCAAAACTTTTTTAGAATATATATATATATATATATATCTCACATAAAACACATTTCTTACTATGGGTAACAATTTTTGAAGAAGTCTGAAAATCGCAGCTTCCTGCAAGTTATTTCATTTGCCTGTCATAATTCCCCTGTAGATAATATCATAACTTCTATTATAACATGACAGAACTATGATTTTCTAGAGGTTATATATATATATATATATATATATAGTTGAAGATAACAGAGTCATCCCCAAGTATGGACATCACCTCAGCAGATAATCACCCATAGGTACTGTAATAAGAAAATCTGAATTAACTAAAAAGAAATAGGCTTGGGAGGCAAACGTCCCTGAATTTAATACCTGGCACTGCTACACACCGGCTGTGTAGGCTTTGGCCTAAAACTTAGCCTCACTGAACTTTGATTTCCTCATGTGTAAAACAAGACTGTTCACAAGACTGTTGTAAGTTTTCAATGATTTACTGCACGCAGGTAGCAAATTGCTGTGATTAAAATAACTATCGATGCTTTCCCCCGGTCTTGAAGTCACCTTCCATCCGCGACACCACGATTTGTGTAAAAAGTGTAAATTATGACTGTATTGGATTAACCGGCAAAGTATGGAAAGGGGGCAAAAGTGGCACAGAGCCGTCCACGAGTTTCTGCTCGCACGAGTTGTGAAAGATGCTAAGATCAGGACACCTTGTTGAGTCAGGAAATGACCACGAGAATCAAAAGAAACAACGCTGCTTAAGCGTAAAGATAATTTTCATCATCCTCAAAATCAGAGCCACATCCATCTTCTTCCTCCGCAGCCTGGCCGGAGCCCAAGTGAGGTGTGAGGAAGGGTACCTGATCTGTTCCCGCCCACTACGGCCCTGGGTACCAAGGCGCTAGGCAGAGGTTCGGAGCAACTCACCCCGGAGACTGCGTTGATATAGCCCCAGACTCTCCTCCAGGGTAGAGTTCCCTGGGGACTTCGCCATGCACAGACTCTGGGCCCAAAGATGGGAGCTACGTGGGGATATGTCCAGTGTACTCCCCTCCGAGGACAGGCCTAGCACTGAGGGGACGCCTGCTGCTTCCTGCCGCTGCTGTCACTGGGGAGCCTGGAACTCCGGACTGAGCGTTTGGGGACTCCTCCTACCTAGTGACCCGCGCGGTGGATGCCGGGAGTTGTAGTTCACAGGCTTGGGATCTGCAGCCTCGGGCCTTCCGGTTAAACTACAATTCCCAGAGGGTATTTGTTTGGACGGTTTGGCGGTCAAAGCCTGTTGCCAAGAGACACTGTGGGAGGTTCCGTCCTTTCCCTCTAACCCAACCCTGCTTGAGTCCCTCCTTCCCATCCTTGCGTTGTCTGGACCACCCAGCTGACAGAAAGGGCTCACTGAAGGATTTGACGTTTCAAAATACGCTCGTATGTAGTTGATCCCTGAGGCTTCAGAAGGAAGCATGTAATACGCTCTAAACCTGTTGCAGTTGCGACATCTGTCTAAACGGTGAAGTCAATTCTCAAGCAAAGGAGCTCTGATTTTTCCAAACGGCCCTACTCTGTGAAGGGGGCCGACACTACAACTCCTAGCATGCCCAGCAACCCGACCTTGGCCTGGAGTTGGCGGAGTGCCCCTGGGAAATGTAGTCCGCGTTGGTTGCGGGCCTCACTCTCGCCAGGGTCCGGTTCATTGTTCCTGCCGGTCTTTGGGGGGCACGCCTGCGCAGTGGGCAGCTGGGGAAGCGTGTGGGTGAGACCCTCCGCACAAGTGCTTTTCATTGTCTGGGGCTGGCGCCTGCGCAGTAAGAGATCGTCGGGCCGGGCAGGAGGAGGGGACAGGCCTGGCTCCTTGCCCTTTCCCCAGGCGCCTGCGCACTAAGCGGCCGCTCTCTGCCGTTACCGCTATGTGTGGGGCGTGTGTGGAATAACGTTATTGCCCAGCGGAGCTGAGGGCCTGCAGCTCGGCCGTAGCGGCAGCGACGACGACAGCGGCAGCGGCAGCGACGACGAAGACGACGACGACCACAGGGTGGGGGGAGGACGGCGTGCTAAAGACTCACGGGACGCAACGCGCCCCGCCTCCCCCGTGCGGTCCCTCTCTCTACGGTGAGGGGTAAGTGATGCGCCCGGCCGCTCGGTGAGGGCGCTGCGGGCCGCACCTCCTCCCCGTCCTCCGCGGACCCTCGGACCGGCAGCGGGCGCGGGCGCGGGCGCGGCCGGCGGCGGGGCGGGGAGGCGGAGGGGCGCTGCCTGGATGCTGCCCGCGGCGACACCGCCGCCCCCGCCGCCCCGCCCCGGGCTCCCATCCCCCACCCGCCGCTGCCGCCGGGGCCCGCCTGTCCCGCGACCTCCGGGCCGGCCGCCGCCGTCCCCGCCGTCCCGCAGCGTGTGCAGTGCGTCCCCGCGCCGCCGGGCTTTGTGCAGCCCTTCCCCCTGCGCCGTAGCAGCTCGCCGAGGGTGCGGGCGGAGCATCGGAGGCAATGGCTGCGCCGCCGCCGGGGTACGGGATTTTCCCCCATCCCGGGAGCGAGCGGTGCGCCCGTCCCCATTGTATGATGGTTTCAGGGTGGGAGCCGGCGTGGGGGAGGTCAGAGGACGAGCCTGGTGGCCGCGTTGCGAGGGCGTGAAAGACGTCGTCGTGTCACTCACCCAGCCGGGCGGGCGACTGCGCCCCGCGCCCGTAGTAAACCGGGGGAGGAGAGAGCGGCTTCCTGTCGGCTTCATTGTCCTAGGATTGAAACGTAGGGTTTGGTAGACTTTCCTCCCATTTTTGCGAGGGGAAAACATACTAGCAGTTACCTAATACAGGGCAGCAAAGACATGGGTTTACATTTTAAATCCCCAAAATCTCTGTTTTCTGGTTTTCAGTAGTTTTACTTATTTTTCCCCAAGAATATAAAGAAGACAGAGACTATACCTGATGGAGTCCAAGTCTACCGAGGTGATCAATATGCAATTACGACTGGGCAGGAAGGACAGACAACGAAGCTGTTGTGTAGCAGGGAAATGAACAAATAGAATTGTTTTTTCGTTTGTGTGGGCAAGGCACTCTTGTTCCTAAGGGAACAGGTTAGAGTACATGTTATTTATTTTTTAGACAATAAAAGAAATAGGCTTGGTATGTTTCTGAAACTATTTTTAGCCTGTTAATGAGAATTCAGGTGTTTGGCAGGAATTTGTTAAGCATACATTTGGTTGAAAACGCATCTTTTAAAATGGTTTGAATCTTAAACGTACAAAGCTTCGAGCCCTTTTCAGCCAGTTCTGCTTAAAACAAACCAGAGAAAGGATGAAGCAGGTTAGGGAGGAGCAGGTGGAGAAATAATGAAAGTTACAGGATGCGTACACTATCTAGATCTTCATTGATAAAACCCTACCTGCTTAAGCTTTGAAGGCTAGAAATTCAGTTCTGGAAATACTGCATTGATAAATAACAAGTTACAAACCATTTTTTATTTTTCTGCCGTCTATAAAAACAAAACCAGACCTGCTTTCAGATCTGTGTGTAGGATCATAGAATTTTGTGTTTTACTTGAAGCGTACTTGACAAGAGACAGAGGAACATTCTAAGACTTGGAATTAACTAACTTTCCAACGCCAACTATTGGAAGGAAGATGCTCCTGGAGTTGTCTGTATCATTGAATTTGATTCTCACAGTTGTATTGACTTAGTCTTTGCCTCTTTAATGTAAAAGTGATTCTCCTGAAATGGAACTTTAGTTTTATAAAATAATTTACTATGTAAGCAAAAGAGAATGTTTTCCTTACTACTTACTAGCAATATAGTTTAATATTTGAAATTCATCTGCGAGTTGGTAATAACGTGATCAGGTGTATAATGTGTTACGGTAACATTTCCACATAGAAATCTATGAAGTTAATTTTTCTTCCCTTAGGGAATCATTTTCAACTTGAACTTAGCTTTTAAGAGATACCACCTTTATGTTCTTGAGTGGATTTTGTCACATAAATTACTTTTTTATTGCCTCATGTTAAGGAGTTTTCTCACATCCCCCCCCCCCCTTCATGCTGGGGATTGAACCTAGGACTTTTGCGCTGAGCTAAGCCCTACCTTTTTTAATCTTAGAGACAGATTCTTAAATCCTGAACTTGGGCAGGCCTTGCTTTTGAACTTGAGTTCCTCCTACTTCTCCCTCCCAGAGCACTGGGATTATAGGCATTTTCTTCAGAATTCACTTCTCAAATTTCAACCAATTTAAAAAAAGAAAGATGATTTCTAATTAAACGGAATTTGTAGAATTATAGTCAGTGAAACTTTAAATATAATTTTGCTGGTAAGTTTCGTGGTTTTCTAAAAGTTTGTAATAAGTTACCTACATGTTTCCTATTCCTATGTGTTAGAAAATTCTGTTCATGAAAAATATTCATTATTATAATTAGTATAGAATTGTTCTTTTCTTCCTGTCTTAAACATTGGAGTGTTAAGCAGTACACTCTTCTAATAAGTATCTGACTGCAGAGTGCATGGTACTTAATTGAAAACTAAAATATCTAAACAGTTGCAGATAATTCTGGAAGAATAAAAGATAAATTACATACCATCTGAAAATGCTTGGTTGAATAATATTGATTGTTACATTAAATGTTGATCGGTTTCAGTAAGAGGTTTATTATTAATGAGGAAAAGTCTTGGACCATCTTTTTTAATTCAACATGTTAGTAATGAAGATTTCTAACAATGATTACTCGTGATGAATGGGTTTTTATTAAATACTTCATGAAGGATATATTCAACAATGAGTAAGCCATCTTGAGGTATAAAAAGAATACAAAAACATCTGTGGTTGATTAAACTGATGCACAGTATTGCCCAATTTAGTTGAAATGATGTGCAGCAGTATAAATTTTTTTAGCCAGAGTGAATAATGGCCAGTATGTACTAAGACTAGTTTTATATCAAAAAAGGTAGCAAAGTAACCAACAAAAGGAAGATTAAAGAAAACATCATGAACAGTACTTACACACAAGTAGTGATTGCATAGAAGTGGAAAAGAGTCCGAAACATGCATTGCTTAGATTTGAAAAACAAGTGAGACATAGCAGAAAATAAGTTATTTAATATATCATTAATAAATGACATAGAAATATTACCTTTTGTGACATGAAATTTTTTGAATGAGTGAATGCCTACAATGTATGGATCAACTAAGTGGCAGACTCACTCCGCCCCTACTTCCTGTGTGCGTGCATGCATGCATGTGTGTACATACTGAATTTATGCAGCAGTTTTCTTAGTTAAGGTGTTTATACATTTATAGGTGAAAATTTTTGAAGAACAGTGTTAGTGAAATCTGTTTGTGCCACATTTACGTAATAAGTTGTAGAACCTATACCAGAACCTTTGTCTTTGACTAAATCCTTTCCACTCATCTATTTTAGCAATTTAAAGGGGTAATATTTATTCCCTTCCTGTGATTCATTAAATTTTAGAATTGGACAAAACTTTGAAAGTCATCCGTACAACGTGCCACGTACTGTTAATATTCCTGAGATGTTATTGAATCGAGTAATTTTATGAATCCCTCCTTGCTTGTAGCAGAAAGCCTATTTAGCTTGCAAGAGGTTTTTAATAGAAAGATGTTGTGTAAATTGAGCTTCTCTCTGCTTTGCTATCTAGCATCTTCAAATTGATTACTATTCTGTTTTGAGGAGTGACATACAGTAAGGTTTTTCTCTATACTAATTCTCTGCTAGATATTCTGTTTTCTAAATTAAATGTTCTTCCACTTAAAATTTCATGTGATAGGATTTCCTTTGCTTTTCTCATCTCTGTCAGCTGGATTTAGTCAGTTTTGTCAGTGCTATTGTTTTTTGTTCTGATCCTTTTTTCGTATTTAATTTTACAGTTAGGGTCTGAATGCAGAGTGTACTGAAACTCCCTTATTTCAAGAGATACACTTTTGTTTACAGTCTACAGATGCATCAGCTGTTTAACAACATTAATGTTTCATTTCTAAGCAGAAAACAGTAAAAAATATTATGACTATTCAAGTAATATTTGTATAACTCAAGGGATTATTTTTTGAGATTCTGTACTTTGCTCTTCTAATGTTAAAGTAGCCTTTCTTTATTAAATGATTATTTTTAGTAGGTGATAAGTTTCTTCTAATATTGGTTGTGGGGTTTGTTTTGATTTAATTTAATTAATATTCTTAACCAATAAAATGTTAGCAGCTTTGTGTTGGTTCTCCATTTTGATTTTTGAAAAGTTCCTGTAGAAACCACTGATAATTGTCAACATAAAACAGTATCTTTACAGTTAGCCAGATCTTTCTGTTCTGCGTATACATGTAATTGATGTTTTTTAGGCAGTGTTTTACTTTTACTGTTTATTAAATTTTACCTCATGAAACTTTTGAGATCTTCTTGAATCATGATTTCATCATCAAATCGATTAGCTTCCCTTCCAGGCTTTTTTGACATTTATAAATTTAAGAAAACAGACCTCTGATGTCTTCATCCTGGCCAGGTATATAGCCAGAGACAAGGCCTTGCAGAATTATAAGACTAAGTGTTACATAAAATGTGCTGGGGAGGGGGTAATGACAAAAAGATAGTGAAAACCATTTGTGGATATTTTGTTTTTATTAAGGAGAAAAGTGGTATATTCTTAAATAATAAAGGAATTGGGTAATTTTTAATTTATGCAATGAATAAGTTAAGTTTGGTGGGTGAAATGGATAATTGTACACTTACATGAAAAAATTAATCAGTCCAGTTTGGTGGTACAAGCCTGTAATCCCAGCACTTTGGAAGACTGAGGCAGGAAGATTGTGAGTTTAAGCCTAGCCTGGGCAGTCTTGACAATTTAGTGATACCTGGTCTTGAAACAAAAATATAAAGGGTTGGAGTCGTACCTCAGTGCAAACACCCTGGGTTCATTTCCCATTACTGAGAATAAAAGAAAGAATTAATGATAAAAAGATAGTGAATGATAGAAGACTGCCATAAATATCATAGTTTTAAATTTCAAGGGGCCAGTATTTTCAAGTGTTTCAAAAATCAATATATGTTGTGCTGGAATTCAAGCCATAAACCTGATAGAGCAGGATCACCGACGTACCAGATTTGGTAATCTGTTGGGTCAGTGTTCGAGTATCAGAGGCGAGTTGTAGTGAAGTGAGAAAAGTATTTATAATTCATTGCGACCACACAGGAAATGGGGACCAGTGCTCTGACTTTGGCCACTGACAGGAGCTTTGGAATTATATCAGAAGGACAAAGCAGGGACCAAAAAATATGCATATTCAAGCAGCCTTGGTCTGTGATTTGGCTGATCAGTATCTCAGGTCTGGTTCTTCAAGGTCCTGGAAAGTCATTAGGTATCACTTTGAGGGAGGCATTTTAGTTCTCTTCAGGAGATGATTGGTTTCCCTTGGGGGCAGCCTTAGTTCCAGTCACAGTAAGCCTGCAGGGCTCCCTACTTTTGGAATTTGGAAAGGACTCAAGTTTGGGAAGCATTTAAAGTTGGGAAAGACTCAGAATAAGTTCAACAAAAAAGAGAGTTAGTTGGGACAGTATTTGGACCTTTTTTTAGTGTTTTCAAAAGTAATTTGGAAGTTCCTTCCACTCATTCTTTGTGTACTGTTTTACCACTTTCTCTGAAGCAGTAAGTCACTTTTTATTACGTATCCTTCAATACAAGCAAATACAAGTACGTGTTTTTAAGCCTCCTTACTTCTTTGACTCAAAAGATAGCCCCATATATCTTGAGGGCGGCTGTTTTCAAGTGGGTGGGGTATCTCTCTGAGAGGGTGACGTTTAGCAGACTTGCATTAGGACTCAGCAAGCTATGTCAGTGTCTGGGTTGAGCATATTCTGGTTAGGTGCTGTGGTTCTGAGGAAGGAAAGGATTGAATGAATGTGGAGAACAAGGAGGCCAGTGTAACCAGAGGTGAGTGAAGAGTAGGGAGGAGTTGAGATGGGATAGCATTTAGCGATTGATTTAAATGCTGTGGGAATTTGTTGGAGGGTTTTGAACAAGGAAATGACAGAATTGGGTTGCGCTTTTAAATGGCTCTGGCAGTTTGGTGGATAATACAGTAAGTAGGTTGGAGGGGTTGCAAGTGTGGTAGTAGGAAGTTGAGTTAAATAATTGGAGTGATCTAGGCTACAAGAGCTTTAGACATGTAAAGTTAGGAATATTTATTAGCCATCCATATCAAGTGGATATATACAAATCAGGAATTCAGAGGAGAGATTGGAAGATGCTTAAATTTTGTGTCACTAGTTTTGAGAGCTTAGCAAAAAGCCATCAGGAAGGATTGAAAAACGTGACCAACAGGAGTGGTGCACCAAAAGCCAAGGAAGTAATTTTTAGAGGTAAGGAGTAATCTGTCGCTGTATGGCCTGAATACTAGTTAAGAAATCATACCTTCTTGTCAGTGGTCTCTGAGAAAGCAATTTCATCAAACCTGTCGTTATCAACAGGAATGACCACAAATATTCTCCCTGGAAACTGCTAAACTTGACAGTCCTGAACAAAGTTTTATTCTGAATGGACCATTTCTGTTTCCTGGAAGGATGGGCATGAGTTTTAAATTGGAGAAGCAGTGCATTCAGTAAGAAGAGTTTACTATCTGAAATTGCCACAGTGGCACTGATTGTGTGATAATTGAATATGTCACATGAAGCACTGTTTGATCTGTAAAGTAAAGCTAGTGATAGGCTATTTCAGAGGTTTATTGTGATAAACCAAAAAAGTAATTGTAATAAATAAGTGGAAGGTATAATTGCTGTTACGGCTTTCCTTATTGTACCAAGGGTAGTACTACCTTCTCATTGTTAGATTTACAGAAATATATTGACTAAGTGACAAAATAATTTCATTCTGATGCTGTAGGAATAGGTTTTACTTCCCGTGAATTTCTTTGTCCTAGGCAGTTCTGCACGTTATTTCCTAATATTAGGGTGAAGAAAAGGATATGATGTTAGCAAAAGGAAAAGAAAAACCAGGATTTCAGATAACACTTTTCTCCAAATCTAAGTTCATCCTTTAATTCTGAACAGGGTATCTAAATAATAAGAATTAAGAAAAAGGCAAGAAACTAGGCAAGTTTATTTTTTTTTTCCAGCTAGCAAGGAGAACTTTCCCCTTATAACTGATTTTTTTTGGAAGGTTTTTTTTTTTAACTAGTTAAAGGTTTGTCATGTGTTATATGGAATAGAAAAAGTAGAAAATCCAAAACTTTGGAGTTGGTTAGGGGTCTTGAAGCCCAGGCAGCTGGATAAAAGAGTTTTGACAAAACCAGAAGATAGGAGACATAGAGCCTTCTTGATGACATGGGAGTAAGCATAAAATATTTGTTTTGTTTTAAAAATTGCTTTGCAAATAGATGATTCCCTGTGGCAAGCTTTTAAGGCAGTAGGACTAGAATTTAAAACAGATTGAGAGTGAAGCTCGATAGCAGAGCAGATGCTGTATGCCCGATGACCAGGACCCAATACTCTGCCCCACCCCCGCAGCCATAGTCTCTTCTCAGTAGCCATGGAGGGATGGTTCTAGGACCCACAGCACACACACCAAATCCTTGGATGCTCAAATTCCTGTAATAGAATGATTTGTATATCATCTTTACAAATCCTTTTGTACATTTTATTTTATTATTATTCTTTTTTTTTTTTTTTTTTGTGGCACCGGGGATTGAACTCACAACCTTGCACTTGCCAGGCAGGCGCTTAGGCCGCTGAGCTAGATCCTCGGCCCTTATTATTCTTTTTTTAGATAATAGCCTTACTATGTAGTTTAGACTGACTTTGAACTCATACGTAGACCACACTGGCCTTGAACTGACAGTCTTCCTGCCTCAACCTTTGGATCCTATGTATACTTTAAATCATCTCTAGAAGACTTGTAACAGTTAATAAAATATAAATGGTGTATAAATAATTGTCATACACTGTTGTTTAGAGAATGTTGACAAGAAAAACTGCATGTTCCACATGACATACTTTTTCTCCCCTTTATTTTTAATCTGAGATTGGTTGATTTCATGAATGCTTACCTGCGATTATTTTTCTCATTTTTTTTCTAAAGGAATTCTCACCACACTCAGTTGTGACAACTTTTTTGTCATATATGTTGTAAATTTTTTACACATTGTCATTTTTCCTTTTAAATGTTATTTTTACTCAGTAAAATGTTGATGTGTAGATGGCCAAATTTCTCATTTCCTTTCCCTTATGAATTAATCATACTGCGCAAAATTTTGTTAAATAGGTGCATTTTTTGTTGTATATAGATGTGTTTGAAATTTCTGCGTACAATGTATTAATTCATCTGAAATGCATTTAGGCATATATTGCCTTTGGTCTTGGTATAATTCATTTATTGAATAATTCTTTATTATCTCCATTTGAAATGGATTCTCAATATGAGATAGTATTTCTCAGTCATTTCTTTTATTCCATCTACCTGGTTTTCTTTTCTGGCATGCATATTACTATGATTTTATAATGTAAGTCATAGTATTTGCTTATAAAGTAACAGATTATTCCCTATATGTGTACATTGCATTGACTTTAGAGTTTATTCTTCCATGTTTTTTTTCCAAATGTGTTTTAGAATTATTTCATCAAAGTCATTTAAAAGTTCCTTTTTAAATTTTAACTGAGATTGCATTGAACATATTGGCGTTTGCCTTTAAAGATGACTAGAGTACACTGGAACATGTTTTGTCTTTTACTAATTTTTGATGGTATTTATAGGTATGTTTAAATTTCTCTTTTTGAGTCATGTCATTTTCCTTTTTTTTTATTATTTTCTTAGTTGAGATTTTTAATTTGTGATCACAGATGCCTGTTCCTCTATCTAGTAAGGGTTGTTATATAAATTTTTAAAATGCGGTTATATTCTTTTTAATGTAAATAAGAAAAAACTGTCAGGAGTTTATAGTTATAGCCGTTAAATTTTTTCAATTATCACTTATGATTTTTATATTTTTAATTTGTTAATTTAAAAACCTCATACTTTTATATACTAGTTTGTCGACTGGGAAGTTAGTAAGTTTGTTCTTTAGTATTTTTGCTTTAGTAGAGGATCTATCCATTTATTATTGTTATCAGTCCATCTTATATTTTGATATATTTCAAAATGAATTGCAGATACTAGTAGTTTGTGTGTGTATGCGGACGTGTATGGCATAATGTGTGTAAGAAAAGTGTTCTTAAGTTATTTAAGTCTGATTGTTTCAGTTTTAAGTGTTTTGAATGTTTTCCACAGCACTATTGAATTATTTTCCAACAGCTCCTATTATATAAAACATACAACAGTTAAAAATGAAAAACATAGTTTTCTACTCTAGCAGCAGTGGTGCACTCTGTTTCTATAAAGAGCTAGCTGACAGTACTGCCAGTGATGGTACTGAGTTATCCCTTCCCTTGGGGGTAGGGGTGTTGTTTTATTTGTGTGTGTGTGTGTGTGTGTGTGTGTGTGTATTATTAAAGAAGAAGGGTAAATTGAGGTTTTTCTAAAAATTTCCCTACTTTCCACTTCCACTGTTCCTTTTTTGAAGAATTCTGTGTTTAGCTATCAGTGAAATAACTTTTGGTTGCAGTGAGAGAACACAATTTTACCCTGATTCTGAGTGGCATGTAACAAATTTTAGAATGTTAAGGATCTATTACAAAGAATTAAGATTTCAAAACTTGCAAGTTGAAGAGATAGGAGCAAAAAAGAATGCAGTTAAATGAAGGGGAAAGCAGAATTTGGAAATTTGGGAAGTGTGGCCTAGAGGCAAGGGAATGGGGCTGTTTGGTAGCCAGCAGAAGCAGGTATAGTGATTATTGTGAATAGTGTTTATAGTTCATTAATAGAACCTGACATCTTTTTTGCTAAAGGATGTTAGGTTAATTCCAAATTAACATCCCCTATTCCTCAAATACATAAAGTGAGAGATAGTAATATTTTATCAAAGAATGCTGTCTTGACAACCATTTCTTTCATCTATCTCTTCAGATGTCAGTAGAATTTCAGTCACTAGAATGTATAACACATTCACAGTGGGGCCGTACATGCATGACTGGCCCTTTGGACTGCTTGTGTCAACCAGTGGGACTGTTCCCATACCTACTGATGGGACAGTCATGCACATACCACCAGTGGTTAAAGTAGGTGGGAATATGTTAATATCTGACTTGTCCTTTCCTTTCTTGTTCTTGAGCCAAATTTGTAGGCTGTTATGACAGTTAAGCATAATTGTCAGCTCGACAGATTAAGAGACTCCTGGAAAGGTGACTAGATCATACTTATCAATGGATTAATCCGCTGATGTCCACAGCTAAATGTGCTATTAGGTGGGTCCCAGTTGGAGGTGAATTGCTAGGGTCATGCCTTTGGAGGATGTATCTCTCTCTCACTGGTGCTGTTTCTGGCACCTTCTGTCATGATGTTCCAGTCTTGCAGCTAGCTAACCATGGACTGAATCTTCTGAAACCATGAGCCAAAGTAAACGTCTCCCCTTCAGGTTTTGGCTGTCAGATATTTTATTGAAGTGTTGGGAAAGCTGAGTCATAAGTAATTGCTGCATTCTAAATCAGCATGTTGTTTTTTCTTTGCCCTGGTATCTCTTCTATTTCCTTCTATTTAATCTTCACAGTTACAACCCATCTTGTCACTCCTACCCTTTCATGTTGTCAGCCTGTCCAATCCAACTTGAAGGAATACAGTGGAGAGATTAGAAAATAATATATGTTTATGATAAAGGTAAAATAACCTCTTGAATCTCATTATTAGCTTTAAAAAGTCTTATAACACGTTTTTATTTTACATTTTAACCATAAGTTCAGTTCACATTAAGAATTTTTGATGTGAAACATTTTTGTCCTGTTTTAATCTACAACCCAGTTGTTTCAATTCTAACAGCATTTCCATAATGGCAGAGTTTTTGTTAACATTGTCTTCTAAGGTGGTTAAAAGGCCTGCCTTTTCTGTTTTGTACTTTTCTGGTTTTGTAGTGTCGATGCAGAGAAAATGTATAGTTTGGAGCACTTGATCTGAATTAAACAGATTGTGATTCAGAATATACTACTCATATTCTGTGATATTTCTAAATAATACAAAGTCATACTGCATTGACTTTTTCATCTTAGTATTCAGAGGCTTTCTCTTAAAATAAGTAGTATTTTCTGCAGTTCTTTTTTCAGTTAGGTCTTTCTAAAACTGAGCTTATCATCCAAAGAATGAAAATGAAATTTTAAGCATCTTATTGTTAGTGCTTTTTAATCTATGCTCATTGAAATTTACTTGGAAACTTTTAAAGAACACAGATGCCTGTTCCGCTATCCAGATCTGTAATGGTTGAATTACAGTCTTTTGAGGTAGTAAACCTAGATGTTGTTTAAGTGAAAACTATACACTAATTTCAGTATCTTTTGAACCTCATACAGTTCCCTTTTTTTTTTTTTTTTTTTTTTTTTTTTTTTTTTTTGCGGCACCGGGGATTGAACTCATGACCTTGCGCTTGCAGGGCAGGCGCTTAGACTGCTGAGCTAGATCCCCAGCCCTGTTTTTGAGACAGGGTCTCACTGTGCTGGTCAGGCTGGCGTTGAGCTCACTTTGTAGCCCAGGCTGGTCTCGAACTCACAACGATCCGCCTGTCTCAGCCTCCCAAGTGCTGGGATTACAGGCGTGAGCCACCACGCCCGGCTACAGTTCCTTTTTTAATCAGCTTTCCTGTTGCTGGACTTAATATCTGACTACCCATGACTGTAATAAGGAGGAGAGGTTTATTTGGCTCACTATTTCATAGGATTCAGTTCATGATTGGCTGGTTCCAAGGCAGAAACATTGTAGAAGGGTATAGTGGAGCAAAGTTGCCTAGTTCACCATGGTCAGAAAGCATAGCAGAAGAACAGCACCTAAGAGGAATGAACCAGGGACCAGATAGAGTAGTCAAGGTCACACCTCTATGACCCACCCATACATCTATAAGTGTGCTTTGAGACAGTTCCCAAGCCAGTCAAGCTGACAGTTATGTCAGTGTCTGAAACTTGAGGAAATATGCAGCAAATATTAATAGATATTTGTGTTGCTATATGGAATTTTTTGATATTAGTAAGTTACAACAGGATAATAGCCTTATTCGAAAGATGACTTGCAAGATTTCCTGAGAATTTTCTCCTGATTACTTAGTAATATATAGTCAATTTAGCCAACTGGATTGGACTAGAATTGGAATAAGCAATCAACTTGCTTCCTCTTACCACTTTTGAAAGTTAAATCTTGATCATGTGTACACTCTTAAAATATGTATTCACAGGTGATTCTAAGGTATATGTAGGTCTAAGAACTATTAGTTTAAGGTGACCTTGAGAGTTTTATTCCTAGATGAAAGAGCATATGACAAAAGTGATTTATACTTGTGTCAATGTGTTACAAACTAATTTGTTTTTGTTTTTATTTTTGTTGTTTTATTTTGATGGTACTGGGGATTCAACTCAAGGCCTTCATACTGAGCTGTTTCCCCAAATAAGTTCAGTTCACATTAAGAATTTTCGATGTGAAGCATTTTTGTCCTGTTTTAATCTCCAACCCTGTTGTTTCAATTATAATAGCACTTCCACTGTGGCAGGGTTTTGTTAACATTGTCTTCTAAGGTGGTTAAAAGGCCTGCCTTTTCTGTTTTGTACTTTTCTGGTTTTGTAGTGGTTTTCTGGTTTTATTTTTTGTTTTAAGACAGTCCTGCTAAATAACCAGGTTGCCCACCCAGATTGGGCTTGAATTTGTGATCAGCCTGTGTCAGACTCCCATAGACTCCCATAGGGCTGGGTTTACAGGCATGTACCACCATTCCTGGTTAAATAAAGAGATCTTTTGCACACAGAGATAGATCTCCATTTTGGCTTTGGTAGTGTTACTCCCTAGTTCTTGGCATTGGACAAGGCATTTGATCTTAGTTGATCTTAGTGTCTCATTTTGTGCATTTGTAAAAATCAAGGTTTATATAATTTCAAAGGTTATTATTTAAAGTATATGTAAAAAATTTAGACTATTCTTTAGTTTTCTTTTTATGGCCAATTGAGTCACCAAGAAATAAGGGTAAGAGTCAAAGGAATTGAATATCATGTGTAGCTTACAGTAGAATATAGAGATTGCTAGGAGAAAATACTGTAGCATGGGAAACGTGAAAACAGTAGAAGTTTATTTCTCACAGTTCTACAGGCTGGGAAGCCTGTTAAGGTTCCAGCAGGCTCAGTGTCTGATGTAGGCCTGTTGCTCAGAGATGGTATCATCTAGGTGTCCTCACACGCACAAAGGACGAAAGAGCGCTCCTTTTAACCTCTAGCATTTTATAAGGCAGCTAATTTCATCACTTTCCAAAAGCCACATCTCTAAATACTGTTGCATTGGGGATTAAGTTTCCACATGAATTTTGGAAGAATTACCCTCATTCAGACTGCAGCAGAGAGATGCAGAGAAATTTAGTGGATGTGTGTTCTACGTATGGCAGGCATATGGAGATGGTAAGAAGAGAGAGGAAGGCTGGACAGGAAAGAAAGGTAGAATTGCAGAAAACAAGTTTTTGGAAGATTTAACTTCTTTAAATAGGTCATGATACTCATTTGAGCTCAGAGTATTATTTCCTAATAATTGTTCCTGAATTACTAATATTTTTTCCCAGTTAAAAACGTTAAGGTGAAATACATGTAACCTAAAATTTGCTTTCTTTACCATTTTAAGTGTATGGTTCTGTAGTTGTACATATATGATGTTGTACTTCACTATGATCCATCGTCATAACTCTTCATCTAGTAAAATAGAAATTCTGTAGCCATTAAGCAATAACTCCTCATTGCTCCCTTCCTTTACCCTTGGCAACCAGCATTCTGCTTCCTGTCTCCATAATTTCAAGTATGGAAATATCTCATACAAGTGAAGTCATTTTGTGATGGCTTATTTCACTTAGCATAGTGTCCTTGAGGTTGGTATATAGTGTACGTCAGACTTTTCTTACTTTTAGCTCCTGGAATATAAGACAAATTTTGTTATCAAGCCACAGAAACATGAGTCTGTCTTTAGAATATTTCTGTTGATGAATTATTAATTTTAATTTCACGAGTTTTATCACAGTAAACAATGAGTACTTAACAGGAAAAAGATCACAAAAATAAAGTATTGAGTTTTTAATACTTGCCCTAAGCTCCATATCATTTAAGGGTCCTAAGAGGCTTGCTCTACCCACCTTTTGCTCTTGTTGCTTTTACCTGTTTTCTCCCCTATGAACTGTTACCCCTCGACCTCACCCCTACCTTGCAGCCAGTTGATTATAGACTGAAACCTTTACAAACTGTGAGGTAAATAAACCTTTCCTTCCTTAATTTTGGGCCAGTATTTTGTCTCAGGAATGAGAAAAAAATAAGACAATAGTGGATAAGAAAAGGTATTGAAGATAGGAGCCATTTTTAAATGGTACATGAGATAGTAATGTGCTCACAATCTATTGCAGACAGCAGACAGAGGTAGAAATTGTTGTTAGAGAGAGGGATCTAAAAATAATTAAAAACAGTTGGATTTTAGGATTTTATAGACTCTTAACTCATGCTATTTTATTTTCTTCTCATTGTCACTGTCTCCTAAAGTTTTAATACATTTTTTGAGATAGTTTTGTCCACTTATTCCTGCTCTGGTGCCCTATGACCTAACCAACTTTTTTAGAGTTCATAATTGTTAATTGACCCTAAAAATAGTTTACATTTCTTATGGTTAATACATTGTGTCAACTTGAGAAGTTTAGAAATTTAGCTGAGACACTCAGCAGGGAGCCAGGTTTCCTACTTTGTAGATATCCTCATCCTGTGCAAAGGAGGGCAAGGACATTTTGTGTTACACCCACCCTGAAGGTGGCGGGGGGGGGGTGGCCTGTGTACAATTTGAGGGTAGAGAAGAGGCTTGGTTTGCTCTCTTTTGCGCTGGCTGCTGCCTTGAAGTGTTGCCCCTGTGCCATGCCACTCTGCTTTGGAGTCAGCTGATTATGGACTGAAATCTCCAGAACTGTAAGCTCTAAATAAACCTTTCCTTACTTCACTTTGGGTGTCAGGTGTTTGTCTCAGCAACAAAGAAAAGTAACCAATACAACATTTCATTTAGATTCTAGATTTCTGATTGATGCTGTACCCTCATTTGCTAAATTTGCTTCATTCCTCTAGGTAGGTCAGCTGATTTTAGTCTCTGTTGTTAATAACATATTCTTGGGGCTTGCTTGGGGCAAAACAGGTGGCTGAGACGTGATTGACATGAGACTGTATTTTGCATGAATTGTCAGTATGTATTGCTCAAAAAGGTGGTGTCAGAGAACATGTTATTAGGTAAAAATATATTGTTTACCAGTCATACTCAAACTCAGCCAAATCTGAGGCTATTGAAACTGGTATCTCTTCCCTCGTTAAGAAAAAGAGGAGATAGTGGTTATGGAAAAAACCTGACTTGTAGTGTATGAAGTCCAAGATTTGAATCTTTATGGTTTTGGTTTAGTACTACTAGGTTGGTGACCTAGAATAGGTCTTTTAACTTCAGTTTTTTTAAGAAAAACTTTTTGTCACATGCTTGTTTTAGGAGGTAAATGGAAGAATGTGAATGTAATGACTGACAACAGTTAACTGCACAGAGACAGTAACTTGATACACGTTCAAATCTAAGTTTAATTAATTTATGGGTAAAACAAGAGAATTATGTTTTAACAGGAGTTGTACAGTTCTCATAAAAGCAAGTCAGACCACATTTTCCATAAACTAGCAGAGAAAACTTGATAAGAACTTTTAGTGCCTAGTTTGTGTGAAAGTATAGCATGTTTTAGGTATTTTCTTTAAGCATTTTATGAAAATGAATTTTATGAAGGAGGGTTTTATTAAATTGCTAGCTTATCAAATCCAAGTCTGTTGAATATATATAATGAAATAAGATACAGAGTATGAGGCTTGAATTTGGAATGCCATTTTCACTTGTTTTTAAGGGAACTTTTGTTTAGCTTTAATGCTATTTCAGGTTTAAATTCTAAATTATATTTGTTCTTGATACATATTTATTGTAACTGCTTCTTAGAATTCATTATGTGTGTAAAGAATTCATTATATATGTGGCAGATAATAAAGGTAAAATATAGAGTACTCATTCCAAAATAATCATGAGTGTGTGAGCAAAAATTTTCCCAGTACCGAGTTTGTTCATATGAGTAAAGAGTAAGTATCTTGGTAAGAATCCAAAAATAGCACAGATGTGAATTTATTTTTTTGGAGTAACTGTAAAAATGAGGGTGGGGGTTTAAGTAAATAAATATCTCCCAAGAGTTTATTTCATTATCTGTCCCAGATCAAGTTAATTACACAACAGAGATGAATTTTTTAATGTTTTAAGCCAGTGGTTTTTTCAGAGATTTTCTTCCCTTGACCACCCAGCCTAAGAAGCACTACCCTAAAACTGTTGCATCATACTTTGTTTTTTCCCTCTGAATGTTACTGAAATTATCTTACCCATTTTTTTTGCCTATTCTTGCTTCTTTGAGAGTAAGAACTTTTTCTTTTTTCTTATTCTTTCCCTAATATTTTTAAGTGTGTAGCACTTGTGAATTAAGAAAAACTGAATTAACTCAATTTATAATACCCTATAAAATGTCATCTTGTGTAAGTGGTGTATGTTTATTTTCATTTCCCATAACTTACAGAATTTTTATAGTTGAAACAATTCTATATTTACATATAAATATTCTCTTCATATGTATGAGTTCTTAGAACAGTGTTGCAGTTTAATTTGCAGTGTGGAAGCTTTTAAATTTCATGTAGTCCCACTTGTTGATTTTAGATACTATTTGCTATGCCATTGTGGTCCTAACTCAGGTAGTCTTTGCATGTTCCTATATTTCCTCTGTTTTCATTCAGCAATTTCAAAGTTAATGATTTTACTGTACATCAAGGTTATTGATCCATTTTGATTTAGTACTGGGGGGAATAAGGATCTAATGTCAATTTTGAGTGAGTGGATGTAGTTTTCCCAGCACCATTTGTTAAAAAGACTGTCTTTTACAACATGGTTTTGTCATTTTGTGAAAACTCAGATGGCTGAAGGATCTTGAATTTGTTCTTGTGTCTTCTGCTCTAGTTCATGAGTCTTTCTGTATTTTTCTGTGCCATACAATGTTGTTTTTCCTGCAGGTTTATAGTATAGTTTAAAGTTATTGTGTTGTTCCAGCTTTACTTATTTTGATCAGGGCTGCTTGGGCTATTCTGGGTCTTTGTGTGTCCCATGTGGTTTTAGAATTATTTTCTCCTAGTTCTGTGAAGAATTTTAATAAGGGTCATATTGAATCTGTAGATTGCTTACTTAATTTGTCCATTTCCATAATATTAGTTGCACTGAACCGTGATCTTTCAGTTTTTTTTCTGTGTCTTTTTCATTTTTTTCATTAGTTTTGTAATTTTAGCTATAGAAGTCTTTTTTAATCTTCTTGGCTAAATTGATTTCCTTTTAACACATATTTTGTTTTTTTCAGTTCCAATGAGTAAGTATGATCAACTAACCTATTGACCTATTTACTTATGTAGTATTTTAAAATTTTTCTTCTTTGTACATGCCAAGTGCAAATTAGAGGTTTTTCTGTGCTAAAATTTTGATTCTTTGTTGTCTTAGGCAGTGAGAATATATTCTGACCCAGAAAAATAAATGCTAAAAACTAATAGAAAACAGATTGACAACTAATGACATTTGCATTAAGGAATTGGGTAAATGGGAGACAGTAATCCATATAAGTTGACTGTATTAATTGAAGAAACTGAGAAGGGAGTTAAGACTTGATTGAGTTTTTTTTTTGTTTTTTTTTTTTTTTTTTTGCGGCACAGGGGATTGAACTCACACAACCTTGTGCTTGCTGGGCAGGCGCTTAGACCGCTGAGCTAGATCCCCAGCCCTGTTTTTGAGACAG
The DNA here is from genome assembly GCA_004365215.1 of Cuniculus paca. NCBI lineage: Eukaryota > Metazoa > Chordata > Mammalia > Rodentia > Cuniculidae > Cuniculus > Cuniculus paca. The sequence goes on along the minus strand of RJWT010004279.1, from coordinate 4,781 downwards.
GGTCTCACTATGCTGTTCAGGCTGGCCTTGAGCTCACTTTGTAGCCCAGGCTGGTCTCAAACTCACAAGGATCCGCCTGTCTCAGCCTCCCGAGTGCTGGGATTACAGGCATGAGCCACCACGCCCGGCTAGGACTTGATTGAGTTTTATGCAAAATTGTAAGCTTCTTTTGATGAAATGTGTATGATGTATATGTAGATTTATAATATGTAGAATTTTCCCTAAAGTTCTACATTTTATAGGATTTTGCTTTAATGTTTAGTTTCTTATTATAGAATAGTTCATTTCACTGTAATTTAGTTTACTTCTCAAAGTGCATTACAAATACATTTCATGGGGAAAATATTTGTAAGTGTTACTCTTTTGATTCCTAAGGCAAAACTTGAGTAGATGCTATCATTTTCTTCATTTTACAGAAGAGGAAACCAAGGTGCATGAGATAAATAGCTTTTCAAGGTAGTAGAGCTGAGATTCAGACTCAATCTGACCTCCTCCAGGGCTTAGATAAAGCCACATTCTCTAGAATGATGATACTTGAAGCTCTCAATCCATAGACTTCTGGAAGTTCCCCAAACCCTTTCAGGAATTCATGGAATTGAAGCCTATTTTGTAATGGTATCAAAACTTTTTTTTTTTACCTTATCTTGTTGTATTGGCATTTTCTTTCATAGCATAAAAACATTTGTGGTGAAGTTGCTGGCTTATTAGCATAGATCAAGGCAGTGATACCAGTAGTAGTAGTAATATTACCAGTAGTAGTGCTCATCACTGCTACACATTTGCAGTTAAGAAAAAACCAAAAAATCTAGTTTTACTTAAAAATGTCTTTGATGAAATAATAAAAAGTATGAAGCTAATTAAAACTTGCTGTTTGAGGTACATTTTTTAAAAAATTCTTTATGACTAAATGGACGTATACATAAATACTTACATGGTATTCCAAAGTATCATGTGTCCAGGAAAGCGTGTTGTATCACTGTGTAATTTGTGAACTGAATTTGCCAGACACTTGGTTTCATAAAATGCGTTTTTATTTCAAACAGTGATTGACAGAAAAACTATGAAGTTGTGTAGACTCAGGTATTTGTCAGACACAGTAAGCCTCAAGGGAAAGAAATGACAGGACTACTTTTTTTTTTTTTAACAGTAATAAAATTTGAGGAAGAGTAAATTAGAATTTTAACAAATCTTCTACTATGAGCTTAACAGCTGCCTGATATTTAAAGACTTCCTTGAGACGGGTGCCGATACTAATGAATGAGTTTTAAAATAGTATAAATGAAACCTGCCAGTGTTTGGAAGATCTACAGAGCTCTATAAACCAATATTTTCTAAAGGGCCAGTGTATATACTACAGAATCTCAACAAAATGGAAAATAGATTTTTCATGTAATATAGTGTGAATGACTCATTAAGAGTCATTTTATGTTACAAATACCCTTCAAGAAACTTATCACTTAACAAAATTTTGATGTATACAAGAAAATTATAATTATTTGAAAGACTGAAAATATACTTCCCTTTTCCAATTATTTCTGTGAAACAAGATTTCCTTTGTCTCTCTCTCTCTCTTCTTTTTGTCTTTTGAGACAGGGTCTCACTCTGTAGTTCAGGCTAGCCTTGAACTTACTGTGCAGTCCAGGCTGGCCTCAAACTCGTGATGATGCTCCTGCCTCGGCCTGCAAGTGCTAGGACTACAGGTGTGCGCCACCACACTGGGCTCTTTGTATTTCAAGTTGAACAATCCATGTTAATGGAATGAGTGCAGAGCTTCATCTTACATTAAGCAAGACATTAAAAGGATTTACAAAATGTAAAATGGTGCTATTTTTCTCATTATAATTGTTTCTGTTTTGGAAAATGACAGGTTTTCATAGACATGTTAGTAAATTTAATAAATTGTTGTTATTTTAAGTGAATTAAATACTAGTTTCTTGGTTTTTAATTTAATTTCATTTAATTTTATCTTTTTTTTTTTCCTAGCACTGGAGATTGAACTCATGACCTCATGCTTGCCAGGCAGGTGCTTATGCCACCGAGCTAAATCCTTGGCCCGGTTTTTAGTTTTAATATGGTAAATATTAATATATGTAACTCATGTCAACAAATACTGTTAGGGTTCTATTTTTTAAGAGTATAACAAGATACAGGGATTTAGTTTGGTGGCACAAGCACCTGCCTGGCAAGCACAAAGTCGTGAGTTCAATCCTTAGTAACCCTCCCAGAAAAAGAATATAACAAGATCCTAAGAAAAAATTTAAGAATGGTTGCTCTGGGCCAGGGATATAGCTCAGTGGCGCAGCGCCTGCCTGGCAAATGCGAAGTCCTGAGTTCAATTCCTGGTACCAAAAAAAAAGAATGGTTACTGTAAGAAAAAGAATATGTTAAGAAAGTAAAATACATGTGAGAAAAGAACAATTTAAACTGCATTCACTTGTTCTATACTTGGAAGTCAAAGAAGCAGTTTGCCTCTCTAATTCATAATCAGATAACATATACACACATTTTTAACTTAATCTCTCTCAAACCATTGATAAGCTAAGGCATTTATTTGTATAATATTTCTTTTTTTTATATTCAGATTATATTAATGTTAGTATCTCCTTGAAGATTATAGACATTTGTGAGCTGTTCTAAAGGCCTGTGTTGTTCACTAGTTGGCCACATATCTAATTACCTTAATTCTCTTCCTCTTCTGCCTCCTCCTGTTCCTCTTGCTTCCCTTCATTCCTCTTCCCCTCTTCTTCTGGAACTCTTGGGCTGGGCTCAGCTGGTCCTTGTCATTCAGCCTCCCAACTAGTTGGGACTACAGGCACTAACCATTAGACCTGGCTTCATCTGCATTTTCAGTTTCACTCTTAGTGGGGTTTATGCCTGCCAAACTTCACTGATAAATAACATTTGGTCTGTGTTAGTTGTAAGTGTTGATGGGGACATAAGTCTATTCTTAGTTTACCTATAGGCTTTGGTGAACAGACACTAAAAATATCTGAATTTGTGTTTTTCTTCATATCTCTGCAGGATGACGTAGCTTTGCCAAAGACTTAGAAGCTAAGCAGAAAATGAGCTTAACATCCTGGTTTTTGGTGAGCAGTGGAGGCACTCGCCATAGGCTGCCGCGAGAAATGATTTTTGTTGGAAGAGATGACTGTGAGCTCATGTTGCAGGTAACTGCGTCAGCTTCTTCTGTGTGTGTCCACTTAGAACTTGGAATTAGTATAAAATATGTATTGTTCTCCTTCTTTGAAGTACAGCGCTGTTCAGATTTGAAAACTTTGTGACTCTCTTTTAACTTACTGTTTAATTACTTTTGCCCTTGAGTCATCTAAAAATAACTTCTAAGTCTTAATATATTTTGAAAAATGAGAGCTCAGAATGGAAAAGTTTATTCTTAAGTAAGAGGTTTCATCTTACACACTTTAAAACTATAACTTGTTAGCCAGGGAAAGTGGTTGTTTGCCTGTCACCTCAGCCCCCTGGGAGGTTGAGGCAGGAGGACCTCAAGTTTGAGCCTAGCCTGGACAATTTATAGCTCAGTGCAAAGGGCTTGGGTTCAATGTTATGACTAGTTGTTATTTGCCAGGATAGATGGTTTTTCAGGTCAGCTATAGCGAAGTGGAAGTAATACTACTATTTGTAGAATTCCATTTAATGCTGAAATAAGTAATTTGTCCTAGAGAAATTGAGATTTCAGAGAAAACCAAACCCAAAAATTACCTTTCAAACTTTCAGGAACAAGCATGTATAATGAATGTGTAGGCAGAGCTTTAGGTAATAGATTATCTCTAAGGATAGTTTAATTCACAGTTTTGTGTTTATAAAGAAAGGATAAAACTTTCTCAGCATAGAATGTTAAGCCAATTGGACAAGGAATTTTTAATTTTAAGTGTTACTGATATTTGTAATGGTTATCATTTCTAATAGGATTTATATCAGATTATTTAATCTATTGCTTTCCTGGCTAGACATTAGACTGTATTTGCTATAGTTGAGGTGTCACTAACATTCTTTTTTAGTGACCTTATTTTTTTCTCCTATTCAGATTTTCCTAGAAACTACTTAGAGTTTGAGCTCTGCAGTTTTTCTGTTGTCATAATACCGTGCGTGTGTGTGTGTGCGCACGCATGTGCGTGTAGGTTTAAATCTGTGTGAATGTGGTGATAGAGTTTGAAGGGAGGCAACTCATCCTATTGTGCCATCACTAGTTTTCAGTCTTTTAATCAAGCTGTGACCTTTTTTCTGTTCTGCACATTGAAGTGAAACAGGAAGGCTAGAAGGGACAGGAATTTCTGTTCTCTCATGTGGGTTAGGGTCTGGTGAAGCCTATGTTGGTTAGGCCTTGATGAGTAAGCACAAACTTATAATTAGGAGAACAGAATGCTCTGGAAGTGTTTCTGTACTTTTTCTGTCACCCTGGTGGAAGCAGATTTTTTTTTCCCCATTGAGATATTCACAGAGCTTCTAGAGCTAAGACTCCTGGAAGAGAGTGATGGCTTCCCTAAGGCTGTGTCCCTAAGAGTTGTATATCTCAAGCTGGTCCACACTCAAGTCTGCATCAATTAATCCTTTAACTTTTAAGTGTATTCTAGTTGATAGTTATAGTTTCTTAGGAACTCTTTATTTGCTCCTCTGTCTGTTCTCAGGGTGGCAGTTTGGACTCTTCTGAAATTAAGATATGTTGGGGTTTTGATATGTTGCTTAGTCTGATCTCATACTTGAATTCAGATGATCCCACCTTGAGTTCCGGGGTTGTGTGTGCCACCATACCCAGTCTGAGTGTT
>RJWT010004278.1:0-33810 GCA_004365215.1 Cuniculus paca | reverse complement strand
TGATAAAAGAACACTTTCCTGGTTTCTAGAATGCTAATAGTACTAAAAACTTGGCAATAAATACAAAAGAACAATAACATGCCACTAATAATTTTATTTTTTAACCACTTAACAGTTTACACCAATTGTCACTCAGGCAGTGCATTTGTTTACCTATTGACCAACCTGATTGTCACAAGGTCAGTTGTCATTTTAACCAGTTGATTTTTGTATTGAATAGATTTGATAAAGTTGTCATTTTTATATTTCCCATTGTTATCTCATAAAAATTAAATAAAAATATGAAATATTTGGCCACCTATATTTACATATTTGGAGTTGGCAGTGGTTAAATATCCATGATATATTGTCTACTATGTGCCAAAGTCTATTCCATTTTACACAATTTATGCTATAGAATATCATCAACTCTACAAAGAACAGATAATTGCCACTATTTTATATTTAAGGATATTTGGTCTTAGAAAAGCTGAGAGACATTAAGTATTACAATTATGCCCAGTTTCACTCTGTGTACCTGAAAACCTTAATAAAGTTCTTACTAGCTTGAGGAGATTCATTCTCCTTCTAAACTTATCTGTACATCTGTACATTTCTCTGGAAAGATTCTCCAATGCTCTAAACAACTTTGAAAAGAAGCTATGAGTCTCGTTTCACTCTTAAAGAATATGAGGAATAAATGCAATACCTGAGCTGATCATAGTGTATAATGAAGATACTGAGAAGTGAATATCTGGTCACTTTTATTTGTACGTTCTGTAGATTTGCCTGAAATTAGTTACTTCCTTCGGATGTATTTTTTTTATATACTAGACTTTATATCTAACTTTACAGACTTAAGAAAATTTCTCCTATTGTTTTAATATTTTTCTTTGGGTATAGTATAAGAATAAGTCATATAAATTGCTTGTGCTTATTTCTTCTAGCATTGCCATTCCAGTAGGCTTTTATTTTTCAATGCCGAGAAATAAAAAAACTCTACAAGAATTACAAAATAAATGCTTAAACTATTTCAGAAAATAAGGATCCATAGCGAAAGTACATGTACTTGACAAGGGAAAACTAAGAATGAACTATCGACCCCCAACAATGAATTCCATATTCATTATAGATATACAACCAGTATTTTTTTACATAACTTTCTATGTTATTCACATGAGTTTTAATCAGTTTCAGCACTGTTTTGGTGTCATTTGCACTATTTTTCAATGAATTGGTCATTTTTAGAATAATCCTGTCTTTACCCTAGACTCAATCATTAACTCAATGACTCAATCATTAAGTCACAATACTAAACCTTCCCTACTGGTAGAATTTCAAAACCATATTCTTCAATTTACTTACAGAACTATATTCTAAATAATGTATTCTAAGCACAGATTGTTCTTTCATTTAAAAAAATCTTTCAGCTTTGATGAGTATTTTATTTCATTTCTGCTTAATGATACTTTTTATCATCATGCTTATTACTATAATCATTCCGGAACCATAAACACACTTAGTGAAATGCTTCAGGGGACAGATTACCAATATTTCTAATTAAATATACTGTTGACCATAAGCTAATTAGAGTAAGCAACATTTTAAGTATAGTACAAGAACTATAAAATTATGAATTACTAGGATTAATGGTGGTACATGGTTGAAATTTTCTCAGGCTGCATAAAATATTTTAGCATTAAAATCGAAATTGTATTGAGTTAGATTTGTTTCATTGGAATTTCACTTCTTAAAAGATTCTCCAATTGCTGGCAACTTGGCAAGTCTATTTTTAAATTCAAGAAGGAATCAACAATACCCAACCACTATACTTCCATTCACATTTTTTCCTTTTTTTTAAAATTTTGCCTCTAAACCAGTAAGTGGTAAATTAAAATATCATCTTTTTAGTATAAGCAACATTCAAATATTTATCTAAATAATTCAAGTGAAAATTTTTTATCAGGCTTGCATTAATATATTTTGCTTTGTGATGGAGAGGTCACTGTTAATGCCCAGGGTGAGAGGAAACATTAGTAAATGAATGAATTATCTTCTTTTCATATTTGCATAAACAATATTGTGAATAAATATTTCCTATTTTACCTTGAGAATGCAGTTCTAAAATGTATTAAGAGTTTGCCTGGAAATTGAAGGGACAGGCCAAGAAAAGTCAACTCTTTGGAAAACAAGAGGACAGAAAGGCAATCTTGCCTCTGGAGGTCAGGTCAAAGAGCAAACACTGTTTGCAAAGATTATGCTCTGTGACATCAAACATTTTCTCCAGGGAAGAGAAAACTATTTTGTACAAATCACCAGGCAGAATATATGTGTCTGAGCCTAAAATGTAAAGGATTAAACTGAATTGAAAGCCAGAATGAAACCTTTGTTATTGTCACAGTAATTCCACAACTGTGATATATGCAAACCTGAATATCAGAAGCAGTCAGCAATGATTCTTAAGAAACTGTGAAGACAGCAGGAAATAAAGAGTAAGATTTAATGAGATTAAAGTTACAGGAAATTCAAAATTTTCTCAGAATTTATGCCAATATTTAAAATACTAGAAAAATCACACCTTTAAAAAACCGACACCTAAAAATTGCCAAAAATTATGTGGTACAGTGTGATGTTTTGATATATGTACACAAATGAATACACTATATTGAGTGAGTTGATAACATTATATCAAAGAGATATCTGCATTATCATGTTCACTGCAGCAAAATTCACAATAGCCAAGAAATGGATACAACCTAAGTGTCTACCAATCGATGAATGGATAAAAACAATGTGGTACATACATTTGCAAAGTGGCATACTGTCCAACTGTAAAAATACAGCCCTGCCATTGCCACAACATGGACTGAAATGGAGCTAATATGGTAAGTGGAATAAGCCGAGCACAGAAATAAAAGTATTGCATTATATTCACTCACATGTGAAATTCAGAAAGTTGTTACAGAAATTGAGAAAAAAAATGGTGGTTACCAAATGGAGAAGTAGTAGGGAAGGAGGCAAAGGGAAAGTTTTACCAATGGGTACTAAGTTACAGCCGGATAGGAAAAGAAGATAACACACAATATATCAACCAGTAAAAAAATATCGTGATGTGCCACAGAACAGTAGTACAACTGTCAATAACAGTAACATACTATATATTTAAAAAACATTAAGTGAATATGAAAGTTTCACTATAGACAAAAGTCAAATATTAGGATATGTAGATACACTTAACCTGATTAACGCATTATGTATTAATTAGGTGCATTCAAATACACTATCACTGTATTAATATGTATAATCTTTATACTTTTATACATTACTTAAAAATCAATTTAATGTTTAACATCTCTGGTTAAAATTTATAATTGTCATATAGAGGATCTAAATTTTTTCAATTTTAACTCCACTTTTATATTCTGGTTTATACTGTTTAAATAAATGTTAAGATGATTTGCCAATAGTTTGCTTTATTCATTTTAATTTTAAACTATAATTTCATGTTCTTAGCCCTCCCATTTCTATCCTTTCAAAAATGACAGCTTAGGTAAGCTAATAGAAATGTTTTGAAGAAAGGAGTTTCTGTTTGCAATTCTAACCATATACAATGTGACTTTTGTTGCATTGCTTAAAGTCCTTCTTATGGTTTCACAAGTGAAAGATGAATTATTCACTAAGATTAAATGATATCACAAAAGTTAACTTGGAATGGATCATGAACCTAAATATAGAAGCAAAAATTGTGCAACTATTCAAAGTACACCATAAGAAAATCTTTTTAAATGTAGGTAGACAATAATTTCTAAGATTAAAATCTAAAAAGTATAAACCATACAGAAAAAATTAGGTCATTGAAATTTAAGCATTTCTTTAATTTTATGAAAAATAAAAGGCAAAATATGAGACATATGATCAACAGTAAATATATCTGACAACAGATTTGTAATCAGATCATTGGAATGACCCCATAAGTGAATAATAAACTACAAAATTTTTAAAAAGTAGGCAAAGATGTCAAATAACATCTTCCAAAAATACTTTAATAGGTAATAATTTTATAAAAATATGTTCACTATCACTGATCATTAGAGAACTTCAATCTACCACAATAAGATTCTATACATATTCATTAGAAAGGTCAAAATGAAAAGATCAAATTTTGAAAAGGGACATGTGATACATAATAGGCTTGTAAGAATGGAAAACAGCAACATATTAGAAAATTGGTTAGGAGTTTTTTAAACGTATATCAACCAAACCCAGAAATTCCAATCATGGGTGTTTTCCTAGAAAAATAAAAGTATTTGTCTATTCTAGCTCTTATATATTCACATTCACAGCACTATTATTTATAACAGTAGAAATTAGAAACAACCCACATGTCTAAAACTTTCACCTTGGGGGTATTTGCATATATTTTTCTCTTTGCTTGAAATGGGCTTAATACTGTCTTGTAACTGGATAGCTACTTATCTTTTAGGCATAAGTAGAGTTTACAAGGAAAATGTGAGTTAGGTTCCTCCTACAGTCATCTTATAACTACTGCACATTTTCTTCATAGGGTTATAAATGACATTAATGTCTAAACAATTGGTAATGGGGACTCTTTGGTCTCTTTTTTTTCTGAATCCTAATATTCAGAAACATTTCTTCATTCAAGTAGTAGTTTTTAAATGCTACTCCTTGTCAGGGAATAGAAACACAGAAGTAGATGAAATAAAACTTGTGCCTTGTGTAGTTTGCACTCTTATAGGATACAGCACCTAGTAAGTTTGGAATAAATATATTTTAAATATATCAATTTTAGTATTACAAAATGTTTTGCTCAAAGGCTAATACTTTCTTACAACCACGGGTTAAACTTGATAGGCATAAGATTTAAGAGTTGCCATTATTTCCTCCAAACATCATATTTTTAAAAGTCCAGAAATACTTTTGTCTACAAATGTTCATTTTATAAGCAGGAGCGTTTTTGCCTGAGACTACCAGCATGTATTACCCTTCAAACTCTTCAAGTTTTAAGGAAGTATGAAATAGTGTCATACTGTTTTATGAACCATTTGAAAAGATTTCTTCATGTTTGACTTCATTTATTTATCTATTTTTAGCTCGACTCTTTCCTTGAACCATTTTCAGTGCTTACCCAAACAGCATGCTTTTATCCTGGAAGGGGGAAAAATATAACAGTACTTGAGTTCTCTAAGGCGCTCCCCTCCTGTGGTACTGATATCCTAAATTAAGAGCTTCCTCTGAAAGTGTTTAAGATTCTGCATCAAAGATAGGACAAGACACAGCAGTTTGTCCAAGAGAAAGGCAAGTGAGCAGTATCGTAGTAAGTGGGTTAATAAGAAAACTAGGGCACAGAAGACCATCCTTCAAAAGGGAGCAATCTTATCACACTGACAGGTGCCATCAAAATTCTGGCCATCAGGACTGTTGATGCCACTTCCTGCTGCTGGTCTCCCTGCCCCAACCCTGCAGTTATTTGTTGCTCCAGAGATGAGACACATATCAAACAGAAATATATACTGTGGAATTCTTTGAATTTCTGTTACACTCATTTTTACAAATCAATTCCTTTTAAGTCGAAAAAATGTTGTTTCAATCATTTGAGCTAGATCATTTCCAGTTTTGCAAGCTCTTATTTGGAGGAACTAAAATGCTGCCTGTTATCATTACAGCTCTCTAATATTATCCTGATAGTCAGTAAACAATCACACTGAGAAGTTAGAATGTATCTTTTATTAAGAAGACCTAAAGATATGGAGTTTCTAGAAATAGGTAAATTTCTTTACTTAAGAACATTGTCATGAGTCATCTTTAATACAGATGGATTTTTGTTTAAAAAAAGTTTATGAGTTCAAGTACTTGAGAAATTAAATGCTGAAAATACTCTCAGGAAGCTAAAAATGCTAAATCTATTTTTATTAAGTTTTTTATATGTGGAAAATACATATTGCATTTGTCTACTTGTCCCTGACTAAAATTTGAATTGTCAAATAGAACTAAAAGAATCATTCTGCATAGACAATAATTATAAACATGAATGTTTTAAACCACAACCTACAAGAAAGCTTTATACTTAAAATAAAGAATGTATAAGAAAAAGTTTATTCCACCCCTATAATTACAGTTATAATACAGAAGTTTATAAAAATAGATACTAAAATATTGGACAACTCTGAATTAAAAATAAGATGCTGGCAAAGTATTTATATAATACTTTGTCTTCAAATTGTTCAAATATGTCTTCAAATTGTTCCTTATAAAATTGATCATTATAAAATTGTTTTTTAAATCTTTTTCCTTAATGCTAAAAATGATGCATTCTTATAACTGACTCATACAGAAAATGGTAACTTTTATTAATTTTTCAGCATCCATTTCCTATCATAAGGAACAGCTACATAGAAAAACACTTTCCAAATTTCCAAAAAGAATAATGTTTACAATTTCATCCTTTAGAGTTAATCATATTCAATTTTTTTTGACACAGTTCCTATACTCTGTAAAAATGGATAATGTGGTAGGCAAAGATATGCAGTTAAATTAAGTCTGTGTAATCAAAAAATGATATGCCTTCAGCAGTTTCTTAAAACATGCAGAGGTTTACATAAAAGTCTGTCATGTTACTAAATACATGATTTCTGCATATCTAGAAAGAAGGGATTGATTTCCAAAATGCAGCATGCAATGGGCTCACCACAAAGGAATTTAAGTGTCTGTTTTTCCATTTTCATAAGGCTATTCATTGTTATGTTGAAAGCATGCTGTAGATATTGTCCATAGGGTTTTAGCAGGAATTTTGGCTTATTTGTTGATGTTGTATACAGATGTTATATACAGATCAAATGAAAAACTGAAACGAAAATGATAAAATAGTAAACTTATATTTCATTGTATGCTGAAGCTGAGAAGTATCAAGTTGGAAAAAAATTCTTTGATGCCACAGTTCTTACATTATAAAGACAGAGGAAAACACGTATCTGAAACACACAGACATTCTTTTGAAAGTATATATTGTAGGGTCATTTAGTGGGGTAGACAGATGAGTGGAGAGCGTAAAGACCATAGACATAGGTATTTTTAAAAACCCTAGCAGGTGAATATATACAAGTGTATACCAACTTCTTTGCTAACTCAAAGTGAGGTTGTACAAAGTATAGTCCTTTGTTCTCTTTGGTTACCCAAGGTAATCAATAATTTGAATGGCAAATACAAGGCTCCCTGAATCTTATCCTTAATGATAAGTCACATGTGGTCAAATTAATCTGAGGATGATTCACAAGCACAGCAAAATTTAAGACAAGGGTTGTGGAGAATTGTTACTGAAAGACATAGAAGATACACTTAAAAACAAACTAAATATTAGACAGGTAACCAAGAAGATAAAATATTAATAGTTTTCAGTTTGAATGAGAATTAATAATGATAATAAATTGCCTACAGCAGATAGTTTTTCACACTTCACATATATATAACTTTGTTCTTCACAAATGTTTATGAGCAAACAGGAAAAATAAAAATGTTGTTTTACACATAAGAAAGGAGATACAGACAGGTTAAGTAACTTGCTCAAGGCCACAAGTTATTGAGCGATGGGTTCAAAATCTGAACACAGGTACTCTCTCCCACATTCATAATAGAGTCCTAACATTTGTATTTGTTCTCAGCTTGACCACTCTTTATCCAAGAGCCTATCATTAAGTGGTAGAAATAAGCTGGAACCTTGAGAACTCACAGCCAACAAAAACCTTGTGGAGTTGGTTAATAACATAATTGACTTAAATTATGCTTACTCTTTAAAAAGAAGAATTTAAGCAATTCTGTGAAAATTCTTAACATTACATCTGAAGTCCTGAATTTAAGTGCCCAAAGGATATTTCTAGTCAGGAAATATCATATTCAAGATCAGTCCTTCTAAACTGGACAATTACTATTTGTAGCCAGTATTTCGTATAATATCTCCAGAAATCTGCCTAAGATGCATACAAACCTGTGCTTGAAAGGCTGATAATCAGCAACACCAGGTAAAGAATCCCAACCAAGGAACACAAACTGAAAACCTACTGCTGTTCACATTTAAATGAAACCCGCCAACACAAGCAACATAATTTAAATAACCACAATAACCTATATATTCAGTCACATAATAGTCACAGGGTTTGGTATCTAATAAAAAATACTAGAAATGTGAAATACATATTCAGGGGACGAAGCACCTGCAACCAACACCAAAGTGACAGAGAAGATTGTAGTAGACCAAGATATTACAGAAAATTATATATAAATTCAATGATTTAAGACCAAAAAATGAACAGTATGAATAGAAAAGTAGAAACTTTAAAAAAAATCAAATAAATCCAAAGTCAAAATGCACAATACCTAAAATGAAAAATTTAGCAGGACATCTTAAGAGAGTGCAAGTAAAAAAAAAAATCAGGAAATTTAAAGACAGTATAGAGACAAAAAAAAAGAGGACTAGAGATGTAGCTGAGTGGTAGAACACTTGTCTAGCAAGTATGCCTGTAGCTTCAGTCCCCAGCAGTACACACACACACACACACACACACACACACACACACAGAAAAAAAAAATAAAGAAAATGAAATCAAGCTTCAGATTGGTAGATAATAGGTTCAAGATGAACATCTGACAAGTAACTTTGGTATTAAATATATAATTAACAATTTAAAAAGAAAAATGCATACTGGGGAAAACAAAGAAAAAAATCCTTCCACAAAAAGATGTAGTTATGGTCAATAAAAACAAAAGCATGGTCAAAAGCATTGACCATCAGAGAAACTAAAATTAAGACAAAAGAAAAGAGGACAAACAGAATGTTAAAAATACTGCGTTGAGGTTGTAAAATAAGGACAACTCACAAAGAGGTGGTTGTACAAATCACCAAAACAACTTTGAAAAACAGATTGGCATTTTCTTGTAAAGTTAAAAATACACATAGTAGGGCCAGGGATCTAGCTCAGTGGCCTAAGAGCCTGACTGGCAAGGGCAAGGTCCTGAGTTCAATCCCTGGTGGCGCAAAAAAAAAAAAAAATACACATAGTATCTAGTAACTGCAAAGAAAAATGAAAATCTAGGTTCAAAAAAAATACTTGTACATGAAATTCACATTCATTTGATTCATAATAGTTCAAAATTAGAAATTGTTAAATTGCCATCAGACAAGAGAATAATTTAAAAATTCTATTATGTCCATAAAATCAAAGTCTATAATCAGAAACAAATTAACAATAGATACAACAAAATGAATGAATTTAAAAAAACATGTAAGCAAAAGATGCCAGATACAAAAGAAGATACAACTATAGGATTCCATTTATATGAAGTTCTAGAATAGACAATGAATCTATAATAATGGAAAGTGATTAGGTGGCAACGATTGACAAAAGAACAATAAGAGAACTTTTTGGAGTGATAGAGATATTCTACGTATCATTTATGGTGGTTACACAATTTTTCACTTTTGTCTAATGTAACAGATTTTATACTCAGAATAGTTGCATTTTATTATCTTCAAATTGTATCTTTAAAAAGTCAATGAAAGTAAATATAAGGCAATTTATTCCTGACTTTGGTTTATTCTCTATGAAGTATTTCAAATGACTTTGACTGGTGGCATGTTCAATGTGAATCAAGTAGTAAGCAAAAAGTATTTCTCAATCAAAAGTCACATTAAAAAAATAATAACCACAGGACAAGAGCTAGTATCTAATCATGAGTATACTCTGATATGCAGTATGATGAAGTTCATAGATTAAAAAAAAGAATTCTCAAGGCAGCTGAAAATGCTTAAAAACCAGAAAGATAGCAGGTCTTGTAGCTGTCCTAAACTACTCGAAGGTTAATATGACAGAGACTACCTGTTAATATGCTGATTTTCTATTACTTCTTTATTAACCAAATCTCAATTTTATTGCATAAGGAGATGTGCCAAGGTATAAAAAATATTAAATAAGTTCCGTTTTAACTAAGCTATTAAGATATAAGCAGATTTTGTTGGGCTGTATTTAAGAAAAGATCCTAAAAGATCTGGCGCACTCAGTGGGCAAGTACCTGTCTCTTCCCTTCAAAGTTTGAATATTTACAGATGTGACAGCTGTAGATTTAGTCATGAGCAACCCCAAGGAAAAGGCAGTCCTTGGGACTAATGTCTTTGAGATGTTAAAAAACACCAAACCTTCTCACAGACATTTTTGTGAGAAGAAAAATTGCCTACTGAATTTGGACAATTCCACTGTTAACTGATTTTCTGTTACAAGCAGGAAAACAAAACCCTAACATACTAGATAGATAAAAAAAAATTCACGGGCATACTTACCTTGACTCCAGGAAGAGGCATAATGTGGGCAAACTAAGGATTTCATAGATGTTTAGTCAACATGTAATGAAAAAAATAATGATGTATCTTTATAGGAACTGAATGAGTTTGCTAAAACACGACAACTTTTGTTCTACAGTAATTGGGTGGACTCTGTGGCGCAACATATGAGTCACATTGAATGATGTCTGAATATAAACAGTGAGTAAGATATTATGTGAACTCGTTTCAAAGAATAATTCCTGTAAACTCTCAAATGCAATTGCTGAATTATAGCAAACATGTATTTTACTTGCTTATTACATGTTATATTAGGAATTTGGCCTAAGGAAATGGTTGTGTGTTACTTCAGTGCTGCAATATTTCATATAAAAATTGTTAGCAAGTAGAAGTAACATTTTTGTGGTTTTACTAAAAGTTGCAGAGAAATTTCAGGTATTACAGATTTTAAAAGATGGACGATAGTCATCTTAAGTCATGAGCAAGAACTCAAAAGTAGTTATCATTTTAAAGAACTCATACAGCAAACAGAATGGACTTTAAATATTGTTACCCATAATATTCATTCATAATCCCTTTAGAATTTCAATTCAGCATTTTAATGAAATATTTTATGAAGGTGAGAAATTTTAAGGCAATGATAAGTGAAAAAAAATCTAAGAAGTGAATTACAACAAATGACATTGTAATTTGAAATCTGTTAATATTGTCTAAACCAAATCATCCTTTTGGGATAATTCGTGCTGTACTTTTCACACTACCTTTAATCTTATGGCAGCAAATATAACACAGTGATTCTCTTTTTAATCAAGTTTTGTTAGATATTTTGATGATTCTGGAGATAAAAATATTATGACATTTTAGGCCGGAAAGTGAAAGTTCTCTACTAGCTTTGGTTAAAAGCAAAGATGTTCTCAAAAGCTGTCATGCCTGCTCCTTTAAGCTCTGAAAGCTGTCTGAACTTGTCAGTTTGCTTTCCTTGCACTTTTATTGAAATAATGCAAGACAAGAAGTTATTACAATGTTTACACCTTTAAATTGGATTTCTTTTGTAATAGGGTACAAATGTCACACAGCCACTGAAGTTGGAATTGGAAGAGTGTTTGGATATCATTAAGTCCAAAACTCCCATTCTACCTATGAGGGAACCTGGAATGGCCACACGTATTACCGGTAATAAAGCAGATTGAAAAGCAGTAGGTTATTCTTAGGGCTGTTTATAATCCTGTTCTTATTTCACATGCTATTATTTAACTATTTTATATGATTTCCTCATTTATTGTCAGTAATCATACATTTCAGCCGCTTTTTAACCATTAGAGAATAAAATTAGAAGCAGCAGTAATGATAACAATTCCAACTTTATATATGTTCATTTTAATTTAAAATATGTTTCATAAAACAAGTTCCTTATACTTCATTTTCACTTCTTAAGGGGTTTAAAAATATAAAACTCAAAATTCAATTTATTAAAATTTTATATTTAAAGGCATATTTAAGAACGATGGAAGATTTGTTCTCATTATCTTTTCTGTCTTTCATAGTAACCAGATAAATGACCTCCTAGAGAAAAAAGAGTCATATATGATAAAACATGTTTTTTTCATTTTGTTCAGTGTTTGGTATTGAACTATGAGTGAATATTGGAATAATCATTCTTTTATCTTTTGTAGTTGGGCCTACTTTATCCAGTGGCAACATGTTCAGACAAGCATCTCTCAATGACGCATGATAATATTCAATTCAATCTTTGCAGAGTCCCTCAATTTCTCACTTGTGGTAGCTGGATTAGCCCAATTATTTTCTGGAGGTTAAGGGAAACTTTTGTATTTGTGGGACAGCACCACTGCAAAAACTAGGATGTAGGACTTTGTTATCGCAACAAAATCTATGGAGGCAGAAAGATCAGAGTTTATTAAATTATATCACAAAATGAGATGGAGTTCAGAAGGAAATGATTCCCCTATAATGGACACTGAGTTTTTCACTTTGATTTGAGAAATGTGTGAAAACTGATACTTTCATTCAACACACCTATCAGGTAACATATTTCGGGTATTATCAGTACTAGGAACCAGTACTTCCAAGATTCCAAGATCTTGGTTCAAGTAGAGAGAATATATATGTATGTATACTTATACACATATATTTCTTTTTGTGAGAAGTTTCATATATATATATATATATATATATATATATATATACTATGTGTGCATATTATGTATACATATATGTTGCATATATACTGCCATATATTATATATTATGATATATATTCATCCTCTCAAAGTATAAAAATATTCATATAAAAAACTAGAGATTCAACTTCATAAAAATGTAACTACTTTCATGCTCAAGTTCAAATCGTCAAAATTATAAATCCCACTTAAAAATAGAGAAGTCTCATCCTTGACGTTAAACATATTCTTTATGTCTCAAATACGTTTAACCCATTCAGTTTCAAATGTTCTATCTCAGCACATTCATAAATAGATCCAATTTCACATCTGGTATTTGTATTTCTTGAATGAGAAACATGATAATAAACATGTTATTTTGACCTGATAGAATAAAAAATTCATAAAATTCAATTTTACGTACATTTACCAAGTATATACCAGGTCATGAATAATTTAGTTTTTATGAAAATCAAGTTTTTTTTATGTTATGGATAAAAAGTAAAATAAAATTTCAAAAAGTAATGTTTAGAGCCAAAAGACCTCTTTTCTGATGCTGTCATTTCCCAGGGAGTGGTCTAAGGCAATTTACTGTGAATCAGGATCAGTTTCCTATTCTGTAAAATGAGAATAATAATATTAACTGAGTTTTAAGAAAAATGAAATAATGAACTATAGAAGAACATCATGTCAACATTAATGTAACATGTAAAAGCAAACTACTCTGTGATTCCTCACTGAAATTAGCCTACTTGTATACATTTCCCCACATACTCTAGACTAAAATCCAGAGCAATCCTACATTCACATAATTACCAATTCCACATGATAAATGTAGTTGCTACATATTTCAAACATATTCTAATAAAATTTTTAGAATTATCAATCATACTCACTTTTCTCTTTTAAAAATGTTAATGATATATAATCAAATATATCATCAATCCAATTATTCTGGAATAAATTTTTGAATAGGGATTATAATAGATCAGATGGAAAGTAGTTCTGCAGAATGTATAATTTTCCTCTAAGTAGTTAGAGAAAAAAAGTATTTCACTGCACTGACAATACCAGATTTTCAAATAGAAATACATTTTCTCCATGTTACCAGATGGAGTAAAAGAGAATATAAGTCAAAAATACTTGTTAAAGGTGTCAGTTTGATTTTTTTCTTCTATATGTCTTTTTCTCACTAATTTATGATCTGTCTGCAAAATACATACCTATATTTATTTATTGGTATGTTAATTATGCTGACACAAATATGAAGGGATAATGTGTGCCAGATGGTGGACACTCATCTCCCATTTTATACTTCTTTCAGAAAGAGTTTCTCTGCTTGCACAAATAGATTAGGACTCGGTTAACCGAGATAGGAAGAAATTGGTGAGGTAAGTATGATTTGGGAATATCAAGCTTAGTTCTCAGCTGCTGCATTCCAAAAATAATTTCCTTCTCTGTAGGCTATGTATTATTTGACTCAGGGAATATATTAAAATGTTTGAATTATCTAAGCAAGAATTAAAAGGAGAGTGGATAACAGTCTACATAGTTTCCAAATCCACAACCCAAGAGAATTACAGCACTGTAAGACTTTTAACCAATTTCTCAGACTTGAAATTTACATTTCTTTCACTATGCTCTCTTCTGCATTTTCTTGCTAGCTCATTAACTATTTTTGATGTTTAGTCTTGACTACCAATGATCATAAAATATAACTGATCTTTTGATCTTGTTTTATGCATAGGATAAAAACATATTCCTTGATTTTAACAAAAGGAAGATAAGGTAGGCCCTTTATACCTAAGAAAAGGTTTCTTTTCTAAAGAAACAGATAAGGAAAAAGATGCCATATGCACTTGTGCATGTGTATATGTGTGTTGTGTATGTGTGAACACACAAGAATACTGAGCTTTCTCCCTCTCTTTCAAATGAGTAAATCAAATTATATGGACAGGTCAAGGGGAAGACTTTTCAGCACTGACCTAACACTCACATTACTCCTGAAATACAGTTAGCAAAAAACATAGCTGTAATTGCATTAAAGCACAGAAAGTAATGATGAAAATACATTTAGGTTAATACCCAAAAGACTCAAGTGGAATATCAAATCAGTCTTTAAAGCAGTTTCTTAACTAAGAAATTGATTTCTAATAGATAAGATATTTTAATATGCATTATTTTTCATGCCAAGTTGTATATTGTGAATATATTTGAAAGACTACCCAAACAACAGACTGCCTTACCTTTAGGACAATATTCTAGTTACTGAGAGATTTGTTACAGATTCTCTAGTTTATTAGTGTTCTTACAACATGGATACAGTAAAGAATAATGGCAAATTCTGTGTTAATTTAATAAGAAACATGAATTATAATTTCTGGAAAAAATAATGTTACAAAAACAATATGAAAATGATTTTATATTAAAGTATATGCATATTTATGTGTATGCGCACTTATACTATAGGAAATTACCGATATTTGACATTCTTGAATTGTGTAAATAAAAAGAAGAGAATGACAAAGAAGGAGAGACATAGACACACAGATAGACTCATAGCTTACAATGGGAAAAATCTACTTGAAAACCTTACTTTCCTTATGCCCATGAAAAACTGCAATCATATTTTGGACTTTTATTTTTAAATAGAAAGACAAGAATAGTGTCTGTAGATATTAGAAGCAACTTCTCAATGTAAAAGAAACAAAGACAAAGAAGTCACAGAAAGTCATTGTTTACAAAGGAAAAAAATAGAAAAATACGATACACTTAATAATGCAGGAAAATTATATATTCACTGAACAAGACATGATGTTATTATAAAAAGATATATTAAGGGTTGAAGAATGAATTCTTATAAATTAAAAATATGGAAGAAGAAAAAAATAAATTAAAGAGTAAGAGGCA
Source organism: Cuniculus paca (assembly GCA_004365215.1). NCBI lineage: Eukaryota > Metazoa > Chordata > Mammalia > Rodentia > Cuniculidae > Cuniculus > Cuniculus paca. Next base: position 18,400 of record RJWT010004278.1, on the reverse strand, counting down.
AAACCCAGGGTAGATTCAAACAAGCAAGCAAACCAAGAGATGGGTTAGGAACTATGGGATCAGGACAGGTGGTAAAACACTCACCAAAGTATCAGCATGCAAGTGCAAATAAAACAAGGTGTTTATCAAATTTATATTTATGAGCATTTCTCAAAACTGAAGAAAATGTCAAGTCACCTTTGAAACACCCAAGAGATATGAGAAAATAAAATTGATCTATACCAAGGCACATAATCATATACAAAGGATGACCAAAAATAAGGTGAATGTTTGAATTAAAATATTTATTTCACCTTGCCATTAATCCCCCACAAAACACTCATCACACAGAAAAAGATCCTAATTTCCTGGGGTAAGAAGTGACAAAACAGGTCACTCTGTACAAACAATTACCAAACAATGCAATATTGAAGTTTTCAATATTAATTCTGTAAACTGTAAAGCACCAGAAAATTTTGGGCTTTTAATCTAATGTTTTATACCTCAGCAAAATATCAAGCAAATATATGGATATATAAAGGTATTTTCAAATACGTAACACTTCAGTTCTTTATCTTCATCTTCCTCAGAAGTTACTGAAGAATATATTCCTCCAAAATGAATATGTACATAATTACTATTTCTTTATATTAGGAAATAGTAAAATCAAAGAGACTAGGTGGACAGCAAATTCTAAAAAGGTATCTCTGAGACAAATATGAACGAAAATCATGGAGATCACATAATATCTCCATAATTGTACATAGATTGTACATAGATTTAACTTATTTCACAGTATGGTTAAGAGTTGGGAAAGAATTTACATGAGATAGCTTAAAATCTGAACACACAGTGGGTGGGGCACCGTGGCACAGACCTGTAATCCTGGCACTGTGGAGGAGCATCTCTGTGAGTTTGAGGCTGCCCACGCTACATAGGGAGTTCAAGGCCACTCAGGATGACACAGTGAGACCAAAACCAATGACTCCCATCCCACACAAACAAACAAAAAACCTCAAAACAAACAAGTTGAACACATGAAGAAACAAAGTAAGTAATATCAGAAAATTAAGAAGTCACATAAGTAATTAATGACATTAAATTATGCTACCTGACTAATCTTTGACCACTGCTAAAATGATCATAAAAACGACACTAAGTACTGATCTGTTTAGAACTCTGGAAATAAACAAAATGAGATAGGGAGTGCAGGATGATGTGTATCAAATGTTTGTAATGTAAGGGTGTCTACTCATCTCTTTATAAAGACGTAGGTACACATTCACAAAATAGCAGTATAAAAATTTTGTTCAAAAATACAACTAAGCGACAGAATAGAAAGTTAAAAGAGTTTGTGAGTTTTTTTAATATTAAAATATTAAACTAAGGGCACATACATCAATAAATATTTCATGACTTAATCAAATAAGATGATAGCTGTATTATTCCATCTCCATTAGATAGGTAGTACATCAAAGATATAATTAGAATTTTAAGTGTCACCATTCAATATTTTGCCAGAGTTCCACTTAGCAAATTGGATAGCTTATTGTTTTCGTTATTGTTTTTAATTAAAATACATAACAATGGTATATTTTCCAAGATGGTCTTTGGAAAATCATTCACTCAAGTGGTCATTTGCTATTAAATAAAAGAAGAATGCAATGTTTTACAAAGTGATTAATTTTCTGCAAGATTATTTTAGTAAGGTAGGTAATTGTGTATTTTAAATAATGACTATGGGTGGGAAGGGTTTGGGTATGGAAGAGTAGTGAGTTTAACTGATACAGTAGTAGGAAGTGGCCACCATTACGTTTTGGGTCTTAAATTTCCCCCCAGGGCCACATGTGGCACTGAGAGATGGTAGAACTATTAGGAAGCGGAGCCTGGAAGAAGGAACTTAGGGAGCTTTGGGAGAGACTTGAGGTGTACATGGCAATTCTGGCACCTCCTTTTCTGTCCCCCCACCTTACTTTTTCTTGTCTCCATGAAGTGAGCAGCCTTTCTCTTCTACAGGTTTTCTTTAGGATGGTTTGCCTCACCAGAGTCCCCAAACAATAGAGTCAGCACCACTGACTGAAATATTTAGAACTGAGAACCCAAATAAATCTTTCCTCCACCAAGTAAATTTTCTTAGCTATTTTACAGAGCAACAGAAATCTGACTAACACAGCTACTTTGGAGATTATACAATAAAAGCTACTGCCTGTTTCCTGCTTATAGTGAACATAAATGGACAGGAATTAAATGCACATCTTTCCATATGTTAAAAGTGCTGTTTCCTTTAACAAGCACCATTGAGGCAGCATTTAGAGACACAGAGCAAGCCTTGAGAATTACTGGTATTTCACAGGTTATCACAATGACAGACATTTACATACTTTCTTATACATAGTGCCTGATGAGCTCTTTCTTATCCAGAACAGCTGTAGTAAATGCATGTTCTTAAAACTCTTAATCTGTTGTGCCTAAATTGGGAAGACAAATGTGTTTGGTGTTATGCTGAAATCTTCATTATCCTTTACACATACGTGGTTAGGCTAGTGGTAATTAGTAATAAAATGTATGGCTGCCTGCCTATCAATCTATATTATCATGAACTATTTTTCACTGTGTTGGGAATACACAAATATAGACATCAGTACAATACAGAGGAAAATTGAGCTTATCACTCATCCTTGGAAAAACATTAAAATTTTGTTATACCCTAATTGATCACACGGAGAAAAATACTTTGTCACACTCGTAGGTTAAAAATTACTAGCTTAGGCTTTGAATTTGAATCTTGTTTGGGACTGTCTTATTTCATTTAATTTGAACATTTTGGGCTGTTGCTTCATAAATAAAGTGAGAATATAAAGTACTACTTACTCCACTGTTTAGTAGACTTCATTAGATTCCTCAAGTAGGATTTATTTCTGTAAAAAAGCATGAGCAGTCCAAAACACAATCATAATTACATAAAATATTAGATAATCTGAGCCAATGTAATAATGTTAGATATAAAGAAGAAAACAACTGCATGTAAAAATTTTAAAAACCAGCATATAAATGTATATATTCACAAAGGGAGACAGAAACTGAGCCCACAAGTGAGAATCTCATAATAGACAAAATCAATAACCCATTTCTTCTGCTACTTAGTTGTAAGAACTTTATGAAAGCCAATTATTTTTAAATTTACTTCACTTGAGAGTTTCATCATTCTTAGCATCGTAGCATTAATTTCAGTTCTTAAATTTCTTTATCAGAAATTCTGTAAACTAATCCTTTCTGGTGCTTTGGACCAATGAGCCCTAAAGTGACTGTCCCATCTTTATCAGGCTTTATTCCGTGATGTCAACTGGTTCCAAAGCCATGTGTTCAGAGGGGAGGCCTGGTTGGAAGAGTGGGTCACTAGGAGTGTGACCTGTAACAGTGTATTCTTGTCCTGATTCCTACCTTTGCACTCTGCTTCCCGGCTGCTACAGGTTGAGCACCTTTCCTAAATCATGCCCTTCTGCCAAGCTGTTTCTGACTCAGAGTAAATCTACCAAGAACTGAAACCACGAGCCAAAATAAGTCTCTCCCCATTTAAATGATGGGAGTCGGGAATTTTGTCCTATTGATAGCAAAGTGACTAATAAGAAACGTGGTAGAGGTTACTGCTACGACTACACCTGATCATGTGGTTCAGAAGTCTTTGGAACTGATTTTTGAGATGTGTTTCAAAGGGAAGCCTTAGAATACTGTAGGCAAAGCTCAATGAAAGATTCTGCTCAGAGATCAGAAGACCAGAACTGCTGACAGAAATACAAACAGCTTATGCCAGACTAATGAGGGTTCAGTTGAGAATGAGGACTGCACTGGCAATCAGAGTCAAGGCCATTTGTAATACACTCTGACCAAAATCTTGTCTCCATTTTACCCATATCCTAAGACTTTGTGTGAGGCTAAATTTAAAGATGGTGGACCAATTCTCCTGACAAGGAAAATTCAAGGCAGGTCAATGTTCAGATTGTGGTATAGGTATTTCTAGCTGCTTTGAGTCATCTCTACAGTGAGAAGTAGGAACAAAATGCCTGTGGAGTGATTTGAAAAATTTGCAACTTGGTCAGAAAAGAAGTGTCTGAAAGATGGGGCAATAAAGAAAGTGGTTGCTCATCAGGATTAACATTTTTTAGAAAGCCAGGTATGTTGCATTAGGAAAAACAATAAAGATAGCTTAAAGGCATCTCAGAAAAACTCCACTCATGAAAGCCTCAAAAGTGCCAAAGTGCAAACCTTTGCTTTGAGAAGAGAATCAGAGAGGTCTGGTTGAAATAATAAGGTCATGAAAGGTATGACTAGGAAGGGTGTATTCTTGCCCTTGGTTTCTACCTATTTTCTCTGCTTTCTAGCTGTCATGGGTTGAACACTCTTCCAAAGCCACACATCTTTGTCATGCTGTTTCTGTCTTAGATCCAGCCAAGCATAGACTGCAAACTTGAACCAAAATAAACCTCTCTTCTTTCAAGTTGTGAGAGTCCCACTTTCCTGTTACAGTATGAAAGAGAGGTTAATACCCTGTTGTTACTAATTTCTGTGTTTCCTCACCATCCCAATGGTGGCCCCTAAAAATCTAGTTCCTTTCAAAATGCAGTCCCTTTGCTCAAAGCAATTAAAGTAGATTCTCCTTGAGAATCCATCATGAAGCCTTGGTTGATAGAGGCATAAGATCATCAAATTTTTAGGTGAAGAAAACAGAAAATATATCATCATTTATATGGCTTAACATCTGCCAGAATTTTAACTGAGATTTAGAACGATGAACCACTTGAGTTCTGTGTGTTTGCAAAGCTGTATAATAAACTTGCTAGCATGAATTATGGCATATTTGTATGGCACTATGGACTATTGGCATTAGGATTCACATCAAAATATGAGAGTCAATAATCCAAACAGGAAACTCTGTGGGGTAATTATTTTGTCTACATAAAAGAGCATTTTCTATTTAACTGTATTTTCTGATATACCTCAAACTGACCTCAAATACAGAATAGAAAAGAAAAATAATGCAGGAAGAATGTTGGTAGTAGTTTAAGGTCTGATTTTCTTATAAGAGATCCTTTCCTCCACAATTTTTCAGTTTTTATGATAAATGTAATCGATTTAAAATGAATCACACCTAAATAATATAGCCATGTAGACTGTCAGTTTCCCTCAATTGATCTTTGTGACCTATTTCTTAGACTAGGTTACTTTTCTCATTTTTCAAAGAATTAGGAGAAAATGGATTTCATGTTGATAGAATATGTCTCTTAAAGTAAGCCAAGTGAAATGAAAAAAAATAGCAAGGAAAGGTTATAAAAATATTTAAAGGGTGATTTTTCACTTAAAAAAGAAGTTTCCATCATTCATTGAAAGTAAAGGAAAATGATTGACTGAAGAAAGCAGCACAGTTTAAAAATAATATAAACTAAGAGACTTCACAAAAAACGTTAGGGATCTGAGCTGATGGCACCACTCAGCCCATGATGAACCCCGGCTTTCACATTCTGTCCTGAGAATGAAAAAAATAAAAGTAGCATTAATAATATGAACAAATTCAGAATTCTTCCATATGTCAATGGACCACTTCAGCAGCAGGTCACTGCTAGAAATGAATTTAGTGGTTCTAAATATATGACTGAACAAGAATTTAACATCTGTCAGGTATTCATCATGTGTCACTACGTAAGTCACCTTTTTTATTGTGGTTTCAAATTCTTCCTCATTTGAATTCCTTTAAAATCTAACTTCATATTCCTTCTATCTTGTATTGTGCTGCCCATTTTTTTCTGACCATACCATTAGTTATAATTACTCAAAAAATTCAGTGAGGTTTTTTCCATTTGTCTCTCCAGTATAAATGAGATGGAATTTTCTTTCTTCAGAACGAAGTACTATCCACACGTGTATTAGTCAGGTGGGACAAAATATCCAATACCTGGGGCCAAGGATATAGCTCAGTGGCACAGTGCCTGCCTGGCAAATGTGAGGTCCTGAGTTTGATTCCTGGTACAAAAAAAAAAAAATCCAACACCTAACATTTAAAAGTAGAGGAGTTTATTTTGGGTCACAGTTTCAATGTGTTCAGTCTATGGTTGGCTATCTCCAGTGCAGAACAGCACTCAAAAGGGCCTGGCAGTGGAAAAGAGGAAAGCAGAGGGAGAGAGAGAGAAAGAGAGAGAGAGAGAGAGAGAGAGAGAGAGAGAGAGAGAGAAAGAACTTATTTCTTAAAAATGTAATAGCCAGCCAAGCATGGTGGCACATGCCTGTAATTCCAGCACTTAGGAGGCTGAAGCAGGAGGGTTGATGTAAGTGTGAGGCCAGCCTGGACTACATATTGACTTCAAAGCCACCCTGGACTACATAGCAAGACCCTGTCTCAAAAAACAAAACAAACAAACAAAAAAAGTAATAGTGAACATTCTGAGGGTTTCTGTCATATAAACAGCTTCAAGGATTTTGTTATTTTCTCTACTTTTTAGGGCCCATTCCCCACATCCTTACCTTAGTAGAGTGAGGTGAAGGGGTTTGCAAATCTTGTTTAGGTTCTTTTCCATTGATTTCAACCATTGGTTACCACACACTTTCATTCCTATTAAAACTAATTGTTGCTATCCAAAATACGTGCTTTTCAATCTCAGGCTATTTTCAATATCCTCAAAAATATTTTCTCCCTACTTCTGCATATTATTCCAGCATAGAAATTATGGTTTTATCCATTAATCATGGTTTTACTAAAATTTTATCCATCACATTAGATTTCTTTTAATGACTGTACTCATCACAAACTATTGATTATTCCCTATTTAATTTTCAGTAATGACAGCAGTAAGAACTTCCATTACCAAACCCATAATGGGTATAAAGCATTGTGTTAAATGCTTTGTTTGCACTAAATCTTCCCATTGCCTTCAACAGTAGGCGGGCTATTATTATTATGATCGCTTTACATATGGGGGCATCAAGGATTTTGTGGTTAAATAATATTCTTAATTTCGTAATAACTATGAAACCTGTATTTTAAATCTAAGATGCTGGTATCTAAACTTAGTCTCTTCAGAGTTTTAACACTTCAATCCATCAAAAAGGTCAGTAAAAGGTAGTTATAATACTGTTACAATTTTCCTCTGTCTTCCATAATGCCTAAGAATAGCGTGAACCTGTTGTTTCATGACTTAAATGGACATTTCACTTCACAGTCTAAATTACATGATGCCTATAACTCACTTGCACTGAAAAGTGGAGTAAGCAAAATTTAAATAGCTGCAAGGCAAATGAAAAACAGGTAAACCAGTTTTTGTATAAAAAACCTCAATTGTAAAGTAGAATGGAAAAAATAAATGTGTGCTGGAATCAACCCACTACAGGAACTCTAGGTGGTTTTGAATGTATCAGTAACTTGTTAATGTAACTAGATCCTGAAAATAAATATTTTCATTTTCTTTTTCCTACTATTCTATGAATAGAATTAGTAGTGCTAAGATTTAATTATGTGCCTATGATCAGTTACAAATTTGTAAACTGATCTTGTTCCGTGAATTCAATTATCACCTAATGTTGACAAATAACTAATAAATAACATTCTTTAGTCTGTTACACAGTAACACTTTCTACATAACTTGTATTCAAGGTTTTGTTGGATTATACCATTGATCCCATCCTACATCAAGCGTCAGTCATGATCAAGGTGACATTGATAAGATACGATTATTTTAAAAAATAGTTTGTTAGACTATTAAAAAATAAACAGAAATGAAGTATGGATAAAGGAGACGAGAAACACATCTGTGAAGAACTGCAATGGTATACAAGATGGTAAGATTGACATAGTCCAATTTAATTCTGCAAACAATTTATAAATATGCAAACAAAGAAGGTTTTGTATATATTATGTCAATCTCCCAGCTGTTGGACAAATGCAAGAGACAGAATTTCCCTATGATTTTTGGTTAGTATAAAGGCACATATTTAGTTCTCATTTGTCTGCTTCATAGACACTGAAGTTATTTTTATACAATAACAAGTTTGACAAAATATGTTGAGTAAAATCTAGCTATATTTGAAAACTAGATTTGAGGAAACTGGGTGTTTCAAAATAACTGCTTGTTAGATTTCAAATCTTTTTTCTTTCAAGCCAGCTCATATTCATCAGAACCTAAATCTTCATGGAAGTGCTTTGTCTGTGATATTAAATGGAACAATAAACTGAAAACAAGAAGTCAGCTCTATCACTTAAGTAGGTTTTCAACTCAGGTAAATCGCTTAACTTCAGCATGCTTCAACCTTTTCACCTTTGGAATTCTTTAAATCAATAGAAATCTATGATGTTATTTATATAGAAATATAGGCCACTTTGTCTTTACGCTTTTAAGAAATTTTGAATTTTTTGGAGATCACTGAATGCTCAACATGTGAAGTGAATGCATACTAAATAAATACTAATTGTCTTGCTCAAACTTTCTGCAGGTAAAACAAAAAACACAGAATTATTTTAACCTGGAAATGAAATACATTAGGATAACAAATGAACAGCACAGTATAGAAACACACGTGCACATGCGCACACACGCACGCTGTTTTAAAGAAAACATCAAACTCCGCAAATCATGCTTTTGACAAAGTATGAAAGTTCTATCTTTCTCAGTTCATTGATTTGAAGAAAACAATAGCTACTGGAGTAATGAGTATCTGCTCAAGGTTAAGTATATAAAAAGTGGTATGTTTAACAGTTACCTGCAAGGTCTCACACTGGACCAAAGCTTCTCTTTGTCTTTTTGTTTTCTAATACACATACAAAAATACACAAACATAGTTCAGCAAATTTTGACACAAAAATTTTCTTTTCTTTTAAATCTTCCTACTATGTGTTTATGCCTCTTTTGTGATGCTGCTCCTTAATTTTTCCCACTTCATCTAAATCCAAAAACAAATTTTGAGCTTTAGACCTATTAATGTATTATTCCCTGAGATTTCTGTGAATTTCTCTTAGATTTCTGTAGATCATAGGAGAAAAATTTTAAATGGTAGTACTTTATACCTTACAGTTGACAGAGAGAATATTTGAGTATTTACTATCCCTCAAGTAGCACAAAAAGAAACTCGAAGGAGTGCTTTCAACTACCTTATCTCTCAACTAAATTATCTGTTTTGGAAGTTTGGAGTAGTGAATTCAACATATAATGGCTCAATATACTACTCATTATGGTCCCTTTGTGTAGTAAGGTGTCTAACTCCATTTCTGATATTTGATTATTCACAGTTCTTTAGCCTCACCCATCTTATTTTTCATCTTTCCACACATTTGTAAGTTAAGAAAGCCCAGAAGGTCCTACATTTTGTGGGGAAAGTTATAACTACAAACAGAAACCCACAGCTTGGCTTTATCCTGTAATCACTGTAAGGATCCCAACCCAGTTTCCTTTCCTAGCCGTATTTGCTGCTTTGGGATGTGCTTGAAGCAGCCTGCTTTCTGCAGAAGGCTTCACTGTATGAAAAAAAATCTCTTCACACTTTTTAGGTATATTAAAGGCAGTGTAAGATTTTTTGTGTTGTTTTTGATTATCATTATTTTTGCAGGGCTGGGATCAAAACCAGGGTCTCCCTGTACATACTAGATAAATGCAATATCATTAAATAATATTCCCTGTGGTGCTACGACATCCAAACCAAATTTAGGTTGAAATCGATCCTCTTACTGTAGAGTGTCCACTGTATCTTGTCGGTTTCGATAGAATTCATGAAGATCTAATGAAATGTTTATTTCCATAATGTAATATCTTTAAAATTAGGTAAACATATTCCCTATTCCCAAGTGGCTAACCAGGGGGGAAAAAATTAGTTTTTTCCTTTCTACTTTCTCCTCTTATTTTCTTCTTCCAGTCCATTGCTATCATTCCTCAAATTTGGTTGATTGTTTAGGAAGTCATACTAGGTTCACTAATGCTGTGAAGCCACCTCAACTCCTGTGGTGACTTCCCATCTCTGCGAGTATGAAAACCACTGTAGTTAGACTTTTCTACATTCATTTTTGTTCTACTATATTCAAAAAACTTTCTTATGAAGTTCAAAGTAGAATATCATTCTCTTTATTAAACATTTTTAATAGTACCAATTAATTTCATGTGAGATTCAAAATGTATACGGAAAATAATTGCTTTGATGATGACTATGTGTACATTTAATATAATATATAAACATATGTATATACTCGTATATGTGGTTCTGACTTAATAGACACACTCAAACATACACTGTCGTCCAATTTATTTGGTTATAATTATTGTCTAAGAAAATGTATTGTTGTTTTTAAACAACACAAATTATCACAGACAACATTAATAAAATAAATGGAGTTTTGCCAAATTGAAGTCAGCACATTACATTTCACCTATGTGGCTTTGAAAAGTGATGTTCACTGAAGTCATTCCATGAGCCACACACACAGTGCAATTGGCAGGGTTGCTGCACATTTATTGTGCGTGTGAAATCACACTCCAACCTACATACAATTTGTAGTTTATTTTTTAGAGCTGTTTTTTCTTTCAGGAAGAGTATTTATGTGTTAAATTGTAACTTTAAAGATACATCTTCCTATTTTCATCCAAAAAGTACCAGGAATGTTTGTATATATGTGTGTGAAAGTATCCAGTTTGAGAAAAAAGGATCAAATTAATCATAGATATTATTTATTTATTTTTAAACACTTTTATATAGCAGACATAGCTTTCTCTACACTTTACAAGTTATTTATTTTAGGATTTTAGAATTTCAATAGTAGCAAGTTGGTTTTGAGAAGTAATTATCCACAACCCTCACACTCAGAAGTCACTGAATTAATTGGAGGAATAACAGTTTACTCTAATCCTTCTTTCTTATCCCATGCAGATGCTTGAAATTAAGACTGTGACTAGGAGAAATTCATATCATCCTTTTTTTTTTTCTCATTCCTTTCCTTTCCTGTTTATCAACTACAACTCTTACTTCAGCCTTTAGCAGTGGGCCAAGACTTATAATGTAGGTGCAACACAAAAAGGAAGACAGGGTGGCATCAGTGTCCTAATACTAGAATCTCCTACACATCCCTCTGAATGCCCACACTGACTAACACGGAGCTCTAAGCTTGCCCGTCAGAGTTTCAAGGGCTCAATTGCATTCTTCACACAGCATCAAAACCAGCAAGTTATACCTAAAGGAGAAAAGCTCCGGTTCAGTCTTTGTTCCCCAGGGACAAAAATCTGCTCCTTGCTGCTTTTCTACTCAAGACAGGGAGATTTTCTAAGACTTAATTTCAGTTAGTAATCTGATAGAAAAAACAGTACACTTTGGTCGTTTACTGTTTTATCCTGCTTAACATTTAAAATAAACAAGTAACCAAAATCAACAAAAACCAATGAGAACTCAAAGAATAAGAAAAAAGAAAGGCAAGTGAGTCAGCCTACTAAAATAAAGGGAAAAATATTGCTGAGTTGTCCTTTATGATTGAAATACTGTGTTAAATATTAAGACAATATCTTATTTTTTCAACCAAGCTCTGAATTTGTAACAAGAAAGCATGAAACGCTGTAAGTGTACCTCACATGCTTCTTTCACTGCTACTATGGTGCAAATGAAACAAGATTTGGCTATGATTTTTCCTCCAGATAAAAATACTGGACCTCTGTCTCCACTAGTGTTCTTTAGTTTATGTTTCCCCCACACCACAAACATATGTAAGAGAAAGAACAAGAGAAGTAAATGGCATCTATCATCTCAACAAAGGAAACCATGGCTGCTGCATAGGAGAATTTGTGGACTTCCCCTAGTTCTCGAGATGAAGCCAACTTTCTTTACCAAGGCCTACAAGCATATTTCCCTTACGTCTCATCTTGTGCCTCTTTCCCCCTTCAGCACACTGCAGCCTCTCTCGCCATTTTTGCTTTTATTCTTTCACTACCTCATGCTGCAAGGTTTTAGTACATGTTCTTCTTTTACCTGGCAGACTCCAGTCTTTCTTAGTCACATAATCAGTACTAACCATACTTCAGATCTGTGTTCCACTGCTTTCCTTACGCTCTGTACCACATTTGAATCACACTTAACAGCTCTTTTTGAAGTACTAAATTGATGAGAATTCTTTTTTCATACACTTTTTGAGGATGGACACCATGTTAATTTTAACAGCTCAACAGAATGACTGGCATAAAAGGTTCATTAGAAAATAAAATACCATGTATATGTGTTTCTCTATGTGTGTGCAAGTTAAAAAAAGAAATATTAAGAACAAGGATCTATTTGGCTTAGCACTTCACAGACTGCAGCAGGGAGATGGCAAGTTTGAGGCCAAACTGAGCTACACAGTGAGATCTTGTCATAAAAACCTTAAAATTAAAAATAAAGAATAAAAAAGGAACAACTATCTTTGGTAAGATTCAAAGGGATGCTACATTTTGCTTCTGTGTTTTAAAAAGTTTTATAAGCTGTTATTCTGTAATAATTCAAAGAAAAACAGTAAAAATAGAGGTTACAATGGTCTGAACTGTATTCCCTCAAAAAATGTGCTGAGGTGCTAACCTCAGTACATACGAATATGACCTTATTTACAAACAGGAGGTGTACAGATGTAATGCACACGTAAACTATACAGATTAACGTGCCCCTAAATCCAATCTTACAAGAAGAGACATGAAGGCCAAATCATATGCAAAAGGAAGGTCATGCGATATTGAAGGCAGAAATTGGAGAAACTCAGTAAGTCAAGGAACACCAAAGATTGTTATCAACCACCACAAGCTAGGAATATGCCAGGAGAAATCCTCCCAGGCAGCCTTCAGAGGGAGCACGGCCCTATGAATACCTTTGCTTTGGACTCCTAGCCTCCAGGACTGTGAGGGAATATATTTCTGTTGTACTGAAGGACTATACAAAGGACTATGATAAACTTGTATAAATACTTTCTTTAAATTAGGAACATTTCTGTGTAATGAAAAGCATTTTGTAAATAGACCTAATATTTTTGGAAACTGCACTGGTCTCTTAATCCATCAAATCATGTTGCTTGCTATATATGTTACTTACACTTATTTCACTTCTTTAAGGAAAAATTTCACCTAAAGCCAAATATTAGAAATATTAAGCAAACACATAGACTGCAGCACAATCATCATCAACCTCACCGTCATCACCATCATATCATCATCTCTGTTGGGGGAAGGGAGTTTACTGATCTAAATTGGTATATCTGCTCTCTTTCCTTTCATATTTTAAGTATGACTCTGATTATGTAACATATCCTTGTAAAAACTAAAAACGACTTATTTAATCACTTACCCCCTCTTGATGTAAGTGTAGTATGAAACCTTATGGGGTAAACCCTATATATTCAGTTTTAAATACTCTGCGTATGTGCATAGTCAATAGTCAATTTAAACTGCATCAATTTGGTTTATAAAACTCAAAGCATAGGCTTGCTTCTCCAGCTACAAGATCCTGGGCTAGCCAAATGGAAAAAGCATTAGACAATCCAAGGCCTGTTTGGGTGAATTTATCACTTGATTAAAGGGAGAGGTGTCAGCAGTATTAGTTGAAAACTGAAAATTAATGCTGAGGGTAGCTTAACAAGCCCTGAGTCACCAGCCTTCCAGTTCCAAGTGCTGCTGCTGTTGGAATGCAGCCCAGGGTAATAACAGCTGTGCCAGTGTGGAGTCAGGAGCTGCTCCACATGAGCAAATGACTTCCCTTCTGTGCACCTCACTTTCCTCATCTACAAAATGTTAACTGAAATACTTGCTTTACGAGACCAAATTTGTATAAAGGCCCAACACAATTTCTGACATTTAATAGCTGCTCAATAAATAACTACCATTGCTGGTTCTGTTTTTATTCTTTTGAAAAGTAGTTGCTCAGCTCACAAAGCATGTTGAGTTTCGCATAAGGACTCAGAAAAGAGTAAGCACTGTTTCTGCTCCTAACAAGCTACTTAAAATCAAGAATGTCATTTAACCCCTCACGCAAGTCATGTAACCCTCTCACCCTCAATTTTTTCATCTGTGAAATGAGAAGGTTGGAAGAGGATCTTGATAACCCTAACATTCTGTGATTTTTAACCACAGAACAGAAAGCAATTGGAAAATGTCAGTTTTCTTTCTGTCATTCTGTCGTGGAGCCACTGAACCATTTCGAGACATTAAACTTCTCACACATGTAATATACGATGTTAGCTCCACTCAAGTGACTAACGAGAAAATAGAAATTCTCTATTTTCACTAGGCATCTTTTGTGAGCTACACATACATTTTGGTTAAAATTAAAGAAAGAAAACACTAAGAGTGAAAATGAAGTGTTCTGGGGTGCCAACATTGGGTAAGATGGGTAGAAATAAGTAGTATATGCAATGCATATTATTTCATCTGTATAAAATACTAAATACATGTGCATATGCATACTTATATGTGTGTATAAGAATACATAGAAGAATGGTCATTAAAATAGCAGTGTGGTTGCTATGAGTGGGGTAGCATTTCAGAATGATTTTTCTTTATACTTGTATATACTACTTGAGTTTTATAATTTTCATTTATATTTACTAAAAATGAAATATGGATGCATTTGAGATTTAAAAAATATATACAGACCACATTCAAAAATCAAAGAATAGAAACTTGGATGTTTAATTTTGCTGAAGTTGATATGCACTTTCTCATTACTGTCCATTGCTGCTGGACAACAGGAGAACAACTTTGCCCATTCAACATATCTCAGTTTCTTTCCCTTAGCTACTATTTTAAGTAAGGTAAATGTAAGACATTGTTTGTTTCTATAAAAAGCTTTTTATTATACTCATAGGGAAATCCACATAAAGATCATGGTGGGGTCTTCTCACATTTTGCAAGCTTAAATGAAAAATTTCCTTTGTGACATCTGGTTATTAAATGTCCTACTGAAAATTGCTATGGTGGTCAATAGATGTCAAAAATTTATATAAACTCCTTTTCTAAGTCTACTCAATAAGTATGCTTAATAAGACCTGACTTCATTTTTGCTCTATTAATGCTATAAATTTTCTGGGTTTCAATTTCTAAGCTGCCCATCAAGATTTTATGCTAAGGTACTATATAGGTTCATCGGGTGTCCATAAATTAGATCAATAGACTCAAAGTTCTCACATTCCATTTCTTTCATAGATTACATCCCATGCTGCATAAATATCAAAGGAAACTTCCCAATCTCATATTGAGACTCTTTGCCACAAAACAGCACACTACCATTTCTCTTCCTCTGCGATCACCCTGGGGGATCAAGTGGGAGTGGTGCATATCAGGAAATTTCTTTCCAGAATTCAGAAAACCAACAGTACTATTCTAGAGTTTTCTCTTATATTCATTCTGCCTTTCCAAAGGACATAAAGTTCCCCTTTTTATGAAAGAAAAGTTCTCATCATGATATTCTCATTTCCCCAGAAATTCATTGTGTCTAGGGCAATAGTGGGAGAAAAATTCACCTCTAAAGGAAGAAACACCAGGAAGTGTTTTAAAAATATTATTTCCTTCATACTTCTCTTTAATATTATTAATGGTAACTCAGTACACATCCACCGAAGACTTTCTAAGAATCATCTTATGACATTAATCATGATTCTCTGTGCAATCAGAAGAGCAGATTCTATTAAGTATATTTTAGCAACGTCACTCAGTTTGCTTGAGACCGTGTATTTCTTTTCCAATGTTGACAATAATGTGTGACTGATAAGTTTGGTTTGCCTGCATAATGTGGTAAATAAAGACATAGAGTAGATTATACTCGAATTCAATTTCAACTCTTCTACGCATTACTTATATTGCTTTGGGAACCTGCTTAGGCTTTTTTTTAAATCTAATTTTCACAACTGTAAGATAAGGATTAATAACAGCAATAATAATGAAAGTATCTACTTTATATGTTGTTGCTTGGAGAGTAAACATTGCATAATATTTATAAGGGTTCTTGGTATTTAATCAATATTTTAAAAATTCTTTTTAGAATTATTTCAACAGTGGGTGACAAAAATTAATATAAAAGTTATAATTCTGATGTGTGTATACAAGCTAGTTTCTTTTATTGCCACTATCAATAATACCTTACAATACTTACTATATCTACTCTTCAAATATGTCTCAGGCAGAAAAGATAGCTTTTATTTATTTTCACAATAAATATATTAATTAATAACGCTTAATTATCAAGCAAAGAAAAAACACAAAAATCAATTGTAAAGTCGTGTCCAAATTATTTCTACTAAAGCAAGGGGGAAAATGAGAAAGAGAAGTCCTTGCCAGAGATAGGTTTCTCATAACTCTGTTTCTCATAACTCTATTACTTTGGGCAGTGTCTTACTGAATTTTCTTTTGCTATAACAGAATGCTTGACACGATTAAAAAAATAGAGACTTATGTGACTCAGGGTTCAGGAGGCTGGACGTCCAACAACATGACACCAGCATCTATTTAGCTTCTGTTGATGGAAAGCAGAAAAGCAAGCAAGCATGTGCGGAAAAACAACAAAACACAAGGGGCAGCCCTACTTGCTAACAGCTCAAGGTAACAAATCCTGCCTCAAGTGAAAGGCATGAATCCTCCTAAAGCCTGATCTCCTCTTAAAGGCCCCATGGACCAATACCACTAATATTGGTAATTAAATTTCATGCATATAAGGAAAAACAAACAACATATACAACACTACAGGCAGAATAAACATATTTAAGAGTACGAGTTGTAACAAATTAAAATAGAAAATGAGAGTCTGGCTTCCTGCTCTTTGCACTAATGAATTGCAAACAAACTTCAAAGTTGGATGTAAGTAAACTGCCAAAGTAATGCATATTAAGCATGCCTTGGAAGAAAACCACTGATTTTTATGTGCTTTGTAAGAAAACTGTCAAATACAATGGAGTCTTCCTGGATGGTAACACACACACTGTAACCTCCCATTTCGGCACTAGTAGAATCCTTCCCTCCAACTTCCCTAGATTTTGTAAAAGGAGTTCGTGAACATAAGTGACCCTGGCAGAGAAAATAACAAATCGCTTGTCAGTATTAAACCAATGTTTTTGCACAACTAGGTTTATAAGACAGAGATGGAGTTACCTCAGAATTTCAATAAGCTCCAAATTCTTGTGGCACAGAAGGAAAATTATTTTTAAGCAAAAGTACTTCAATCACTTTACCTTTCCCTCTCACGGGTGGAAACATAAGTCACACTAACAGTGTTTCTATCCATTTTATCTCTTTCCTGCCCCTCTACTGACATCTTCTATTTTTAATAATTTTAACAGAAATTTTATTTTTAAAAATTGCACCACATACAGTGCATATTTTCTTTGTCATTTTCTATTCATCAATTTCTTCCACTTCTATATTTCTTGCTTGATCAGTGGGCAAGAAAAATACGATCAACAAACAAACTGACTTCCGAATGATCCACACAAGAGACAGAAAAGCCCTGATGGTCCAGTGAACTAAATAGCAAGGTACAAACTTAGATTGCAAAAGGTCAATCTAGTGTACTTGCTTAACTTCTATTATTGGTTGACTGATTGTGTCCTGGTCATCAAACTGAACAATCAACAAAATTCATAAAATGTCTTAAGCTATTGTAATTTATAGCAAAAACCATATAAACTATACAGAATTTGTTAAGGGAAATAAGAAAATGGGTTGTAGGTTCAAGGTAAATTTTCTAATTAACTCTTACATTTTATGTGCATAATAAAGAAATTCCCAAACCCTATGGCATTTACTTCTTTCAATATTATTTGGCATTATAAACCTGAGAAAAATAATGTTGTTGCTATCTATTATTTACCATTCTACTACTCAGTATCTTTCATGCATATTATTTAAACAAAGCTTTTCAAAATTATAAAACTATTAATTAATCTAGAGCATTTAGAAGAAATACTGCAAAGTTTCAGTACTCTGTAAACACACATGAGACTGATTGGTATGATCTCATATTGGACTTTTCCCTAAGAACTAAAGTATATAACACAGCTTCTTTCACCCTGAATGATTAAACTTTGGACATTAACAAAAACTGTATCTGGGACAATGCCAGTTGTGAGTTTGGCTCAAGGAGAAAAACAAAACAAACAAAAAACCCAAAGCAACATAAGAAGAAGTTTGAAGATAGAAATCAAGAATCAAAATATCTTTTTAAAAATCCATCATTATTTCATTTTTTTTTGCAGATAAGCCTAATTTGTGGAAGCCAGAGTCACTATTACAGTTTGGTTGAACATCTACCTTGGAAAATTAATTATAAAATGGTACTCAGAGTACTTTCTGAGACTTAGTTTATATAAATGTTCCTCTGTACTATTTGAGAAAATGAGGTAATGAGAAACATAGATAGATGGATAATCTGAAAAGAATGCTAAAACATATACACACAAAAAAACTTG
>RJWT010004277.1:0-33804 GCA_004365215.1 Cuniculus paca | reverse complement strand
CACTGGGGAGGAATCTGGTGTATGTAGCCAGTAAATGCATCGCTGCACGTCTCATAATTTCTTGGCAGCAGAAACGGGATTTGAACCCAAAACATTTTTTTTTCATAGCAGTTTGGGATACAGTATCTGGGGAAAAAAGGAAAAAAACATAAAAAAGTAATTTATAATCACCTTAAGTTCCTATCACTCAGGAGTAACCATTCACCTTCCCTCATGGCCATTTCAGTGGGACTTCCTGGTAATCCAGACAGTTCTGTGGCAAAGTGCACTTGACAGAAAAGGAAACTGAGGCACTCAGCATAGCAGGGACTTGGCTGGAGGCTTCCCCATAACTTTAGGTGGTGTGCAGAGGTTCCTCCGGTCTCCTTTGTTCAGAGGGTCGGAGCTTACGCGCATGCATGCTGGAATTATTCTGCAAGCCAGATGAGAGCTGCAACCAGAACCTTACAGGCTGCCTCTTGTGGCCACGGCTCACATCCTGGTCCCTTTCGTTTTTCACAGACGTAGTCATAATTATGAATTCAATGTCTCCTTTTAAATTGTATTTATATGCATGCATCCATATAAAATACATTGTTTTGCTTTGTATTTAAACAGCTCGATAAACAGGGTCGCGTATCACAGGGTGCAGAACACCAGCAGCTTATTTTTATTTCGCCCCAGCTGTGTGTTTTGGAGTTGTTTGTGCTAATAGATAAGGCTCAAGCTCTCTCCCCCCACTCCCCGTGGCAGAGCTGACTCCTTTGCTGAATCTCAGCTGCCCACTCACCCACCTGGGGTCATCCCCAGGCTACCTGCCCTGCCTCCCCTGAACTTTTGATCAAAGAACCTGGCAACCAGAAGGACTTCTCCCCATGACATGAAGTTACTGGGGAGCCCGCAGCCAAGTCCCTTCCCTGCTGCATGTCTCAGTTTGCTTTTCTGTCCGGTGCATGTATTTGCCAAAGAACTATGTGGATTACTGGGAAGTCCCACCAGAGCTCCAGCTGTCCCCTCACATAAGGGTCCAAGAGTGGCAGGGTGTGCTCGAGGTGGACTCATTACTCCTTCTCTGGGTTGCTCTATTTCCTTTGCCATGGGAAGCCTGTTTGTCATGTCAGGAAGGGTAGGTCATGAGTGGAGAAGTCACCCCAGCAAGCAGATTCTTTCTCATCTGGTGAGGCCATTTCTGCAAGTGGATTCTAAGGGGGAAGAGAAGGACCATTAGTTGGTGATGGAGCACATGTTACCTGCATTAGTGTGTAAAGTTTCCATCTGTGACAGGGGCATTGTTGTCCCTATTTGCAAACAAGACAATGGAGACACACAGAGGTTAGGTAACTGAGTCCACAAGTCCCTCATGTCTGCAGTACTCGAGTCAGCTGCTTCCCTTCACTCTTGGCCAAGGGAGGAAAAGTATTCAGCAATCTCCAAAGACGTGGGCTTTCCCTTTGGGTCCTGGGTGGAGAGTAATACTGGCAGACATTCTTCTTGCTGAGCCAGATCCAGTCTCTCTTGGGGTTGGGTGTGATCATGTGACTTTCCTGGCCAGTGGCTTGTGAGTCAAGCTGAGATCGGTCACTTCTGGGCTGGAGCATTTACGAGCTGATGCGAGCCCCTCCCTCCAGCTTACGCTTCTCTGGATTTGGTGGCCAGGGAAATGCATACTGAAACTTCATCAGTTGGGCAGCTCAGGGACTAGGAGCAGCAGAACCCTCCTGCTGCCGTGCAGTGTAAGTGGGAAGTAAGTGCTTTGTGAAGCCATGGATGTGGAGAGCTGTTTATTATTGCAGCGAGCCTGCCTGGTACTGACAGATGTGGTCACACTGTTCCTTGAATGAGGGAAGGAAGGAGAAAAGGCAGGTAGATAAGAGGGGGAACACAACCTCTTCCCGGTCTGGGGAATTTGGGCAGTGGCAGGATGTTGTAGTAAGAAGAAATCTGGCTCTGGAGCTCATCCAACCTGGGTCTGATGTCTATTCGGACTCCACTGTCTGAAAGGTGGGTGGCAGAGCCCCTCAGTGTCCCTGTGTGCACCATGAGGAGAGCTGCGATTATTGCTTTGTTAGGTATTCGGGGTGAGCTGAGCTAATACCTATGCAAAGCATCCAGCCTGAATCAACCAGCCTTTGAGGGCCGGGACTCTCAGGAGATGCTCAGGAGAGACTCGGTGGTTTCACCTTTGAGATAGCAGACTTTTCTCCTACGTTGCTCCTCTGATCTTTCTCTAGACCCAAGAACTAGGAGCTCATTTTACATCAACCAGATAAACAGAAGCACAGAAGGGACTGCACCTATTAGCTCTGGGCACCCACTCTCTCTCCCCCTAGCCCCTGGGAACTCTTGGAGGGAGAGCCCAAGACATGTTCATTCATCTCTCTCCTCAATGCCCAGTCGATGTCAGTTCTCAGAAACATTTCCTTCAAGGAGTGAGTCACCCCAGCCTTTAGAAATAGCAGATCTATGGGCCATATCTCCGTAATGCATGAGTTCCAAGACCAGCCCTGGTTTTCTGGGGACCCTGTTCTGCCCAGCCAGCAGGACTCCATTCTGACCTCTCGATCTCTTTGGGGCCCAGATCCAGGTGCCCAGAAAGCTCACCATAAAAGACCCAGAGCCACCCAACATTTCGTAACAGAGTCTGGCAGCTCTCGGATGGTCCCCACACTTCTCTGTGCTCAGCCCCACCTGCAGCTGGCCGGGTACAGACCTCTGCAGGGGCAGGCTGGCAGCTGCTCTCTGCTTCCCAGGCAGACGTGTGTGGAGCAAGCCTGTTTATCAGACAACGCCTTGTAGCCAGAGGTGGTGGCTTAGCCGTGGCAGCAACGCCCGTGTTGCCTCACAAGCTGCAAGTTACTAAGATGTGCCCTTGGCCTCAGTGGGCAGATAAGCACCTGCCTGGAGAGAGCCCTTGATCATGGGCTGATAAGCTCAGGAAAGGAAAAACACCACCACCGACAGCAAGAAAAGGCTGAGCGACCCACTGTTGGAGGCTTTTTCTTGTAGACATGGGTGTGTTGCTTGCCTTTGCCAAAACATGGGGTGATGCAAAAGCTCTGAATTTAATTGAATTCAGTGGTCACGCAATCATGGAACGGGAGCATGCTGGAGCTGGAAGGACGTGGGCATTGTCTAGGTGATCCCTTTAATCTTGCGGGTGAGGACACTGGGCCTGCAGAGCTGTAGTGGCATGTTCAGCATCTTTCCAGCAGAGTTTTGGCAGAACCAATGCTAAATTCTGGGTCCGTAGGCCTCCAGGTCTGCGATCTTTCCACTGCATGGGGTTGCATCACAAGCGGCCACCTAAGTCCTTAATGCATGCTGCAGACGGCACTGGGGGCCTTGAATGTCACCCTTTGCCTCTTTTACCTCTAACCAGACAGCACTTTCCACTCCCCCTGCTGGTGGGTTGACCAGTTAGCCCAAGCCAACAATGCAAACAATGCCAGTTGCTTCAGACTCAAATGCTTTGAAATATCTTACTTCCTGTTTTTTTTTAAGTGAGTCCTAAATGAGAGAGGCGACTTGCCCTGGTAGTACAGCTAAAGAAAACAAAAGTGATGGCTCTAAAATCGCCAAACTCCTGATGTTTGGGTTTTCTATAACTACTAGATTAAAACCCAGGTAAGGGGAAGGAATACAGATGGACCAGGCTCTTGCAGGGCTCTGTGCCATAAAGTCTCACATGCTACCTTCAGGCCAGAAGTGGAGTCTGGTCAGCCTTTGTGACACTAAGAATACCCTCATCGTCAGTAACCACTCCATAAACAATGGGTCCATGAATGAATGAGTCATTGAGGTTGGGGTGGAAAGGGTATTCATACATCAAAAAGTATTTTCAAACTGTGTGTTACCTATTTTTTTCTCCAAAATACTTTCTGGGTCTGACCTGTGAGCAGAGCGAAATAGAATAGTCCGAATTTTAGTTTAAAAAAGCTTCTAGATGAATGGAGTAGAGCAGCAACCACAAACTATTCCCATTGCAAGAGTCATGAATATAACTGGTATGTCCCAGGATTTCTCACCTGTGATGTCAATGGGAAGTCGGATTTGGCTAAAACAGTATCTGAAGCTATTTATCAAATACTCTCTTGTGATTAAAGCATCATAAAGTACAGATACATCTATCATAAAAAGTAATAATTTCTTGCCATGTCACCCCTTCTTTTTAGTCCTTTTCTCCTGTCGAGTCACTTTAAATTCTGTTAGCTGTGTGGGCCTGTTTTTTTTTTTTTCTTTATCCTGGTGATTAATGTCACATGTTGACATGCATATGTTAATGTCATTATTTTTGATTGATCAAGTTCAGATATCATGTATTGACCTTCTATAACAGATTAAGAATTTGGTCATTTGGACCCTCATCTCTTTCCTTTGACTCATTTTTGTGTACATGCATGCACACACGCATGCAGACAGACATCCTGCTTACTTTCTTTGTAAGCTGCATTTGCATATTTAAATCATATGTGCATAGTGATAATTTTTATCTATTTGCTTCTTTGCAATTCCATTCGACTCTCCAGCACCCAGGCTTTCCCATCATCTCTTTTCCCCTTCTACTTCTCATTTCTAACACCTGTACTTTTGTGTTTCTATTGTTAAGATAGATGGCATTTGTTATTTTATTTTGCAAACTTGTCTACCATGCTTTGTCCATAAAGTGATTCTAGAAGTTGAAAACTTATCAAACAAATCATGTTGTCTTTATAGTGACTCTAAATGTTCCATTCCACAGCCATGCTGAATACCGTGATTGTGACTGTGTTTGCCATTCATTCCTATTCCCTTTCTTTAATTTGGTCATCTTCCTTCCATCTTTTCCCTTTTTCTTTCCATCTAGCTATTTTCCTCACTTTTTGCCCTCAGTTTGTATCTCTTACCTCCTCAAGTTATTTTAAAATTTCAAAAATAAATTCTGCTCAGGTTGACTTTTAATTTGCAGGTCCCAGTGGCATCTGTCAATCTCGAGTCTGCTCAAAAGGACTCCTGTTGCTCACCAGGGTCTGCCTTATGTTGGTGCAAAGGGCTTCTGCATGCCCAGTCATCTCTGGCATCCCAGCCTGTCTGGCCCAGGACCAGCTCTGCATCTGTTTGCCAGGATCATTTCACTGGCTGGGCACATGGGAGAGAGGAGTGATGTGGGTGTACCGCGCTGGCCCTGGGCTGGCTTCCCCAACACAGGCAGAGGGAATCCTCAGCGTGCCTCCAAGTCCAGCTGGGATACCCAGGGAGCCCCTTGGGTCCCCGACTGGGAGGGTCCTCCTCAGCCCCCTGCTTCTACAAGGCTCTGAGAGGGAAATGTTGCCCCATCCAGCTTCACATGGTCCCACCCTCCTTCCTTCTTCAGAGGGAGCTCTTGCCAAAGGCGATGAGAAGGAGCTTGGTCATTCTTAGGGCAAATCCCCCTTTCCCAGGAATTTCCTAACTTGCCACTAAAAAAACCTTTTAAAGGAGACTTTTATTTGAGAGCAGTTTTGGGTTCACAACAAAACTGAGCAGAAAGTACAGAGCATTTCCTTACATCCTTCACCCCCACCCCCACCCACACAGCCTCTTCTGTCATCAGTATCCGCACCAGAGCCTTACCTTTGTCACTGATGTGGTGTCACCCATCCAGAGCCAAAGCTGCAGCAGGTTCACTCTCGATGTACCCTCCACGGGTCTGTCACGCGTGCCATACACATGTCCAGCCACGGTGCATCAGCCCTGAACCCCTACCCTAAACTCTCTGGTGCTCTGTCTGTCTGTCCATCTCACTCTTTCTCTCCCCCATCCCCAGCAATCACGGTCTCTCTTCTCACTCCAATTTGACCACCAGCAGGTGAGACACACACAGTACTCATTCTGCCTCTTCCTACCCAGGCCGTCCTGGGATGGTTGCTGGACTGCACACACTTCGGTCAGTTCTTGGAACTACTCTGTATCTTCTTACTATGTACTTCTCCCCTCTCAATCTCATTTCCTTCTCACTCTCTCTTCCCTCCACTCACCCCGGGGCCTCCACACCTTCCCTTTTCGGTGTCTGGAATACTGTTTTCCCACCTGGTTTCTGTCTTTTCCTTACATCTTTGTTCAAATGAACTTTTAAAAACCAGCTTCCCTGATCACCTCTCACACCCCTCCCCAGAACTCTCTGTGCTGTCCCTTGCTCTATTTTCCTCTGTAGCATTTAACATGTAGGACCCACTAAATTGTTTTTATTCTCTTCTCCTCCATGAGGGCGAGACTTTGTGTCTTTTTAATTCACTGCCATTTTCCAGAGCCTAGAACAATGTCTGATACACCACTGGTGGCCACAAAATGCGACTGAATATGCCACGCTGTGGCTCCCAGATATTTCTCTATCAGCTGCGGCTCTTGGCTTTTAGATCCCAGAGAACCTGGAGGATAAAAACAAAAGACCAGGTGGAAGCTTTGAGGTCAGACCCCCTTCCACTTCTAAACAACGTTTCGAAAACCTCAGAAGCAAGAAGGGAACTAGCTGGGTCAAATGGAACCTCTAGTCCTAGTCTTTTTTTGTAGGGTGGGATACCAGGAATTGAACTCAAGACCTCGAGCTTGCCAGGCAGGTGCCGCACTGCTGAGCCATATCCCTCCCCCTAATCCTAGTTTTTTGATGAATTTCCACACTGATTTCCACAGTGGTTGCACAAGCCTACACTCCCACCAAAAGTAGAGAAGGGTTCTTTCCTCTCCACAGCCCCGCCAGCATTTGTTGTTGGTTAACCTCTTGATGATAGCTATTCTTTCTGGAGCAAGAGGGAATCTCAGCGTTGCTTTAATTTGCATCTCTTGAATGACTAGTGATGTTGAATATTTTTTCATATATTTATTTTGTATTTGTACTTCTTCATCTGAGAAGTGTCTGTTTATTTCAGATGCCCATTTTTGCACTGCATCTCTAAATTTGAGGAGGGTCTGATTTTTCTAAGTTCTTTTTATGTTGTAGATAGTTCTTTGAGGAACAGCCTGCAAAAATTTTTACCCACACTGTGGGTTGTCTCTTTACTCTGTTGGTGGTTTTTCTTGATGGGCAAAAATTTTTTTTAATAAGATGAGATCCCAGTAGTTGAATCTTTGTGATAGTTCCTGCAAAAGTATCATACCATAGAGACATATGCACACCCATGTTTATAGCAGCACAGTTTGTTATAGCTAAGTCTTGGAAACAGCCCAAATGCCCATCAACCAATGAACAGATAAAGAAGATATGTTTTTTTATATACAATGGAATACTACTCAACCACAAAGAAGGGTAAACTTGAGGCATTTCTAGGTAAATGGATCCATCTTGAGACCATACTTGTAAGTGAAATAAATGGGATGCACATGTGTGAATATTACATTGTTTCTCTGCCATGAGAAACTGAAAGCATAAATAGGGACCAAAATAATAGATACTGTGAAATAGGAAGAAAATGTTCAAATGGGAAGGGGAACTGGTGGGAGGTGGGATGGAAGAAGGGAAAATAAAAAAAGTGGAAGCAAAGCTTTCTTAAATAAGGAGGGGAAGAAGGATTGAAGGGGGGGATGGGAAAAAGCAAAAGAATCAAGATATATATCATATACAGGTGCAGATTCTCTATGATGAGCATGAGCACTATGTATACCTAAAATGTACCAATAAACTTAATTTCAAAAAATCTTAGGACCAATTTTAGTCCAGGGGGATGCATAAGGTACTTCCGCCTCCCTCTCTCTTACTTCCTGTTCCAGACTCCTTGGTCCAGAACCCAGAAGAGGTGGTTATCTGTTGCATCGACTTAACTCAGTTCCTTTGCTGAACTGGTGTCCAGTGGTCCAGCACAGAGTGGACATGCATGCGGGAAATTGGCAGTGGGTGGCTGCGCCTGGCTGAAGTCAGTTCTTCCCTCCTCAGCATCTGGGGCTCTGGTCTCTAGGAGGGGAGCAGTGTCACTGAGTGACTGATGCCCCGCATCTCCCCAAAATGGCCCAAGGCCAGGAAGGACTGATGCTGGGGGATGAGGTGACATCCTGCCACTGGCTTTGATGACCAGCCCCGTCTCCTGGACATGGTTTAGGTCCACAGAACGCGGAGGAGGTTCGTTCCAAAGATGCACCTCAGGTTTTCACTGAGCTGTCACTATTGCTTTGCAGAGAAACCCTTACCTTGTGTGGCCAGAGGGGTGTTGTCTGCAGGTGTGATCAGGAGTGTGGGGTCTGTGGGCTGTGGAGAAAGCTGGGTGGTGACTGAGGCATGGGGGACGTGGCCCAGTGTCCTCTAGGGCAGGTGTGCAGCCAGTGGGAGGGGTGTGAGAGCTGCTCAGGGGTGAGGACAGGCATACAGCAGAGGGGGTGTGGCCAGAGCAGGAGGAGTGCTGCAGTGGGGGCCCCCAATCAGTAATCTGAGGACCTCTGTGCTCCACCTGAGGGCCATGGTATATGCATGTGGGCCTGATTCTGTGGGAGGAGGATTTTCCCTTGGACTCACATCTTCCCTCCCCCTTACACAGCCTTGGAGCTTGATCTCTGCCCCCTGAATGCTTCGAGGCTCTGCAAATGCAAAGTCAAGTTTTCTAGGTCACCAGGTGTCCCCAGGGCAAAGGCGTCTTTGCAGCTCTTCTTCCTCTTTCCCTCTGCCCCACTGAGGTTCAGCCCCCCAGCCCTGGGCTGTCTTGCCTGCCTGCAGCTGAGAGCGCTAAGGAGTTTGGTGCACGTCAGCTTGAGTCTCCGTGGTTTCCAGCAGCCTGGCTGGCTCTCCTCCTGGAAGCAGACTCTGCCCCTGACTAACTCAAAGGCAAGGTGCTTGAGTGCCTCAGTTTCCCCATGTCAATAGTGGAAGGAATAAGTGTTTTCTCTGGGAAGATCCAGCTAGAAACACGCACGAGATAGTCTCACAATGATGCTAAAGCATTCTTTGCATCTGGTCTCCTTTCGCTCTCATGATAGGGAAGAGATTACTGACCTCATTTTTCAGCCAGAAGTTAGCAGCACAGGAAAAGTCAGAGACTGTAACAGTCTCACTAGGACTCTAGTGATGACGGCCCTCAAATCTCTTTTCCAGGCTTCTCTTCGGCCTGAGGACAGTTCAGGATGACTGCGAGGATGTCTCCTCCCACGGGCCATATCCTTCTCTCTTAATACGGTACTGCTAAGAGACCAAGATTCAGTTGGTTCCTTGCAGTAAGTCAGGAGATGGCCCCAAGTCCTGCGCTTTCTCCCCAGTTCCCCTCCTTAGGTGGAAAGGGAGGGAATGCGGGCTTATGATGACTGAGTGGGAAGGAAGGAGAACGGGCACCTAGAGATGCCCTCATCGGCTGAAGAATTAGGACCGAAGAGAAGGGGGTGTGGGTCTTAATCTATGTGACGCTGAGTCTGATACAGTCATGAGAGCAGGTCTCAATCCCTGAGTCTTCATCGGCTGTTCTCACATCAGAGCAGAAGGGAGATGCAGCCGCCTGTTTGCCCACTCTGAGAAATTAGTTATGAGAGGTCACGTTCTACACAAGGCCGTCCAAGGAAGGGGAAAGACAAGAGGAGAAAGAGGAAGAAAGAAAGGAAGGGGAGAAGAGGCAACCAATAGACCTGGCGCTTGACACTAAAGGCTTAACATCAAATGCAGGCAGAAATCCATTTCCACAGTTTTATTGGCCATTCCGGACGCTTCATTTCAAAGGGAAAGATTTGAATTCAGAGACATCACGTTCGCTTTGTTCTCTTGCCCTCCAGCCTCTGGTGCCAGTGTGGACTGTACTACGGGGAGAGGGTGAGATCAAACCCCTCTCCACTTTGCTCCTTGCCCCCAGAGCTGGCCCTTGGCGTGCTTAATGAAATCAGCTTTGCTATAGATTGACAATGCCCTGTCAATTATAATCATTTATCTTGGCAAGCAGAGCATTTGAACACTTGAAAGAGCAGGGATTCAGCAGTCCCGGAAAAACCAGAATAAAATTATACTGCACGGTAATCAGAGCGCGAGTATATTGCTCACATAAAATTTTACTTGAACTGTCAGAGGGGCCGATATGATCTTCCGTCTCATTTTCTGCCTGTAGGGTGCTTGCAGTTCCACTTGGGTCACTTTGCAATGACCGCGATGCAACAGGGGGTTTGCACAGTCTGCGTGCTGTGGAGGAGGGGAGCTGCCCTGCGTGCGGGGAAGGGTGGGTGGCTCGTTGCTGCTGTCTGCTGCCACACAGGATGGTGAGCAGTGGCCAGTGGCTCGGGCAGGTGGGGTGCAGGGGAGACCCGTGCCCCACCCTGGGATGCAGCGAGCAGACACGGGAGACAGGCTCTTGTCGCATCTCCAGGGCTCTGGAGGAACAGAAAGCGCCTCCCTTGGGGGCTCTGGGCTGATGTGAAAACTCATCCTACATTCCTGCGGGGCACAGTCACTGTCCTGATTTGGGCTGGGCTTGAGTCCACCCTGAGGATGGACCGGCCCCTCTGCTGGTCAGCTGGGAGGAAGCGGCCAGCTCATGTGCAGCCACAGTGAGAAACCTGAGCTGTCCCTCCACATGGGGCTGGCAGGAGAGTGGGGCCTGGCTGGTCTTAGAGCAAGGAGCAGCCCACCCAGGGGTCCTGCAGCCCAGCCAGGGGGCCTACCTGGGAAGCCTTCAGGGGACCTGAGCCCTCAAGGTAGGGGTGCTGGAGAGCCCCAGAAGGCAAGGGCCTTGTGAGTGGGGAGGGCAGGAGGATGGTACCATGGTCTTCAGCAATCTGGGCAGCAAACCAGACAGACAGGCACAAGGCCAGCCCACCAAGGCCAGTGGCATCGAGGATGGCGTGGGCACCTAAGCCAGGGTGATCTGTGCTCCCCCCTCTCTTTCCCTGGCGAGTGGGTGCCACTCCAAGGACCTGGGCTCTCAGGGGCTGGTGGTTTCTGCTATCAGCAGAAAGGAGGCCGAGAGCATCTTTGCTGCCTTTGCCTGGGCCTTGGCCTGTGGCCACACATTGGCCCGTGGCCACACATTGGCCTGCTGTACTAGGCTTACTTATTGGTCCCACGCAGTTCAGGACACTTTGGAACGGGGAGTCACAGTGAAACCCACGGGCAGCCAAGGGGGAGACTTTGTGCATGTTTTGGGGGGAGGAGCAGAAAAGAGGGATGCATGCATGGCTGGGGGTTGGGGGTCAGCAAGAGCAGGCCACGGGAGGGATGGACATGACTCAGGCCTTGAGTAGGACCACCTCATCTCCTCCAGTCAGTCTCTCAGCTTGTCGCCTCCTCACTGTCCCTTTCGATGTGACACAGACAGGGAACAATTATCTTTCATTCACTGCTGGGGAAACCAAGGCAGGAGAGGACAGGTGGGTCCTCTTCCGACTCCTCCAGGAATGCCTTTCCCTCGTGACCACTCCAGCCCCCTTCTTTGCCCCTTAGTATCCAGGGCAGTGGGCCAAGTATCTGCAGAACTGAGTTCTGGGCAGCTGTGGCCAGCTGTTTCGGAAAAGGGCTTTAACGAGGCCCAAGTTGGCCTCCCATGGGCTTACAGGATTTCTTCACTTGGGCTTCTGCCCTCAGGGGCCCTGGCAGCTGGTGTGCAGTGGGTTGGGGCGGAGTGTGCAGCAGGAGCCCCCGGAGATAGGATGGGACCTGGGGCCTGATCCCAGAAGGGCGCCTGCCCCATTAACTGGGAGCCACCATCTGGGTCCACACAGGTGTCGTGATGGTGATCGGAGCCTCTTGCGTGTGACGTCCCCTGGCCGGAGTCACCGGCATGGCACGCAGTTCCCACTGGTCAGAGCTCTCTGGCCCGCTCACTCCTGCCCCTTTGCACTGCTGACTTTCTCTGTCCTCAGGGGGAAGCTGTGGGCCGCCTGGGAGCTTCCTAATAGTGCCGTTCTCTAATGCCTACATCGCAAATGCACTCCATAAACTAAAAGAAGTATCCTAGGGCCCTGTGGAATGAATGCAGCCTTTGTAAAGTGACATGAATGGGGCCTAACCTCTCAGGCCACGTTCTTCTTTTCGGGGTGGCAGGGACACTGAATCTCTGGGTGGGGAGCAGGGCGTGTTGTGTGGAGGAGCGGGAAGCAGCCTTGGGTGGGAACTGGGCCCTCTGAGAGGTGAGCCAGGAGGTCAAGGTTCACAGTGGGGAGCTCCAGAGGCCACACGGAGGAAGAGGTGGCTGAGGGCAAGGCCTGGCATGTGGGGTCAGCTTCGCACAGGCCAGGAGGGGGCTTGGGGACAGGTCTGGATGCTGAGATCCTCACATCCCTCTCTCTCTTCCTTCTTCCCTCTCTCCCTCATGCCTGACTTTTCTCCCATTACCTGCATGTCCCAGGCACATGTCCTGTGAGACATCTGACATTTGGGGCCCTCTGAGGCCTTGGGTCATGACTGAGCTGCCCTCTCCTGAGTATCCAAGGTCCTGATGTCCCCCGATGTCCTCTAGACCCCTGCCTCTGCAGACAACAGTCCCCGCTCCTTCCTCCCCGAGTCTCCTGCAGCCGAGGGACTCTGCGTGCACTTCCTGGGGTCGGGGAAGGAAGAGTCCACATGGACAGCTCAGGGCATCTGCAGACTCATGGTGTTGTAGTCAGAAGTTGCAAGAATAGCAACATACAGTACACAGAATTTATAACATTATTTTATGATGGTCACCCAAATATAAGAAAGTGCGGGAAATCTGTCCACAACACCAAAGACCTAGAAAATCCAGCCGAGGGCCTGAATCCCATAGCAATGTCCTGCATGAGTCCAGTTGAAGACCTAGAGCCCAGGACAAGGACTCATGCAAATCTGTTTTACGGATCTGCACTGGGAAGGCCCAAAGGTCTGTGGTGGAAGCTAGAAAGTCCACACTGGCGGGATGAAGGATCTGTGCCAGCAGGTTGAGGGTTCTATATAGGAGCCAAGAAGCAACGCTTAAAATAAGGACCAGGGTTGCCCTGAAAAGTACCACAGCCATCCTCAGTGACAATGAGGTCCCTAGTTCCTCCAACAATAACAGTCAAGTGTCAGGAAGCCAGCGCGACAAGCTTCTCCTGGAGACTGAACAGCACACATCTTGCCCTCTGGAGCCAGGAAGTGACTGATGCTCAGTGTAAGGAGCAGAGCTCCCCGAAGTGAACTGCTGTGAAGGTCCCGAGCTCCTCTGATGATAATGGCTGAATTCATATCAGGGGAGCCAGCACGACGAGCTCCTCCAGGAAAACCAATGGCTCCAAACAATGACACTCAGGAGAACTCACAACGCTACTCTTCCTCTCCACGTCTCTTTTTATGCTGGCAACTTTCATCAGGTGGGCCATCCACGCTCAGCACCATGCTGATTTAATCCAGCTGGCGTTAAGTTGACCAGCAGTTATTAATCCGTAACACACGGTTACTACTGATGCCTGCTCCCCGAGTGGCTGAAGGTGATCCCCACCCCGTGGGCAAGGAGACCCAGGCGTGGAGGAGCGGGCAGGAGCATTCTGCTGCTCCTGGAGTATGGAGGCGGGACTTGAACCCCAAGCAGCCGCACTCAAGCCCTCCTGTTCTGACCTCTTCCCAGGCGCCCTTGGTCCTCTGTGTCGGTTCTCCTGAGGATCTTGTTTAGGGGCTACCTGGGGACCCCTGAGATGGGGTAAGCATCAAAGTCCTTCTCATCTCAGTGTTGTTGACCTCGTGTTCATTGCAACCCCCCAGGTGGCGCTCGCTTTACAGACCCAGGAAGCCTAGGCCGCCTACAAGGAGGGTACAGTCCCCGTCCCTTTTCCAGAGGAGGAGTAAGACACAGAGAGGTCAGGACCTTGCCGTCAGACTCACACGGCTCATCCTGGCAGAGCTGGGCTTTGCTCTCAGCAGCCCCACTGTGCGTCCGAACTCCTATCCAGAAGCTGCCACCAGAGCGGGCCCCTGGGGACCTGAATGAGAACTAAAGCCGGCAGGAGAAGCCACGCGGTGCGAAGGCGCCCTGGGAACTGGCTTTGTGGACGCATCATCCCTGTCCCGCTTCGCTCACCGAGGCCTCTCTGGGCCAGGCGCCCTGGTCTGCAGTCTGTGCCCCAGCACGAGGCACAGTTGTTCTTCCGAGTGTTTGGGACCCAGAGCCACCCCCGGGTCCTATGTGCCTCCAGGGTGCCCCAGCATCAGCAGAAGCATCCGTCCTCCTGAGACATTCGGCCAGGAGCGCGCTCTCCACCGCATGGAACCTGGGGTCCCTCACTGCCCTTTGGTGTAGACAGAGGACATTGTCCCAAGCATCCTGTATTAATGTTCTCTGGGCAAAACAAGGTGTACATGAGGAGTCCAGAGAGGGAACAGATTGTGAATTTTGTTTGTAGCTTCTGGGTTAAATACACAGCATAAATTCCCTATATTGCTAAAACCCTTTGCCGCGTACACATGCACAACGGAATACTATTCAGCTATTAAAAAATATGACGCCCTGTCACCTGAGACACTGTGATGAAAACTGGAGATCATTAGGTGAAGTGAAATGAGCCAGGTTCAGGAAGACCTGGTCTCATTCGTACATGGACCCTAAAGACATTGATCTCATAGAAATTGGGAATCACGTGGGGGAAGGGGTTGACCAGTAGGTTAGATAGCATCAGGAAGTTCTGGGGGGCTACGACCCAGTAGGGGGACTACTGAAACACTAATGTACTATACATTTCAAAAAGTCAGAAGGGAGGATTTTCAAGGTTGTTTTTAATGGAAAGAAATAACTGAGGAGATGGATATGTTTGAACCGATAGAAATGTTATATAATATCTACACACATTGAAATATATCATATGTTACTGATAAATATGGGTAATTTTTATGTTTTTATGCATCAGTTAAAAAGTGAATTTAAATTAAAGAGACCCTTTGCTCATCCTGTCCTCTTCCATGCTGTTTTCTGGTGGTCTGAGTATTCCCCTGAGTACTCTGGCTCCCACTCAGGCTGACTCTAGTTGAAGTGTACACTTGTCTTTGTGTTGCACGGAAACTGCTGGATATAAAGTTTTGCCCTTTGAAAAATTAAAAGGCAGGTTTTCGTGGTGGAATCACAAGTGCAGAGGAAATTCCCTGCAGTTAAATATGTGTCATCATCCCTGAGGTTTGCAGATGGATTCTGGAACTCAGTGGAGTGGACATTCATGGGACGTTTGAGGGCAAAGAAACATGGGCTTAGTACTTGGATTAAATCTTTGCAGTGTCCAAGTTTCTTAGTGTTTAATTCAGTTGTGAGTTCTGAGAGGTGGGAATTCCCCCCTTCCTTATATGGATTTAGAAACTGAGGGCCAGAGGAGAATTTAACTTGGGCAGAGTCATACAGCCACATGGCATCATAGTACATGTCTGTCAGGTCTTAAAACTGGGCCACTGCTGACCCCAGGCTGAGGAGGGACACCACTGTGTGAATACACATTAGAGTCAGTGTGACAGGGTTCCGTGGACTCTCAGAGTTTGCCCACCTCCTGTCGCCTGTGTGGTCCCCCAGCTGCCCAGCAATCAGGCAGCTGCATGAAATGCCCAAGTCCCAGGGACACACATGCCAAAATGTTGAGGACAGGCTCTCCAGACACAGTGACCCAGACCTTCTGATTTTCCTTCTGATTGGACAAACGTGTTAACTTTGTGATCTGGTACCAAACGGAGAACCTGTTTTCAAGGGAACTGCCAAAGCTCCAACATCTTGCTAACGACTTTTTGATCCAATTTTCTGTGCATGAAATCAGCTGGACAGTGCTTCTTTCATTTCTTCTGCACCATAATGCCCTTTGGAAAAACCAAATCCACCCTTCAAGGCTCATTTCCTTCCCCTCCAAGAATTGCCCTTGGCTCTCACCAGCTCCCTTGATGCTGTCCTTCCCGTTAATGCTTGGTAAAATTCTGTCAGGTCACTGGGATTTATGTGTTTATTGATCAAAATATTCATTCACCCATTAAATAATCTGTCCATTTATCCTTATATCCATCTATCCACCCATCCATCCTTCTATCCACCCATCTATCCATCCTTCAATCCATGCATCCATCCTTCAGTCCATCCATCTTACCATCCACCCATCGATTCTTCCCTCCCTGTCTCTCTCCCTCTCCCTCCCTCCTTCCATCCATCCAGCACCTGCTAGTTCTACTGGAACTTGTGTTTGGTGCTGGAAACACCAACATAATAAAAACCATTGTCATCATCAACGTCATAGTTATAACCCAAGTTTTTCCTGCTAAAGAGCTCAGAGACTAATAGGAGAAACATTGAGCCAAGCAAGATTTAGATAGGGCACAGCACAGAGCAGAGAATGATTGTCCGTCACGGGATCTTAAGTAAGGCTTGTCAGAGAGGCAGGTGCTCAGCTGGCTCTGATGACTGAGAAGGAACTCTCGGGGTAGCCTG
The DNA here is from genome assembly GCA_004365215.1 of Cuniculus paca. Lineage (NCBI taxonomy): Eukaryota > Metazoa > Chordata > Mammalia > Rodentia > Cuniculidae > Cuniculus > Cuniculus paca. The sequence goes on along the minus strand of RJWT010004277.1, from coordinate 17,542 downwards.
ATGGACAGTGACCTCCCTGCTTGCCACTGGTCTATGGCACTTTCGTATGTATTAAAAAATAGTCACTTCTCTCTGGGCACCATGTGCAGTCAACAACCTGCACAACTTCATCAGACGGCCCGTAAGACACTCTTTCCTCTGTTGACTCTGGGCACAGGTCCCGAAGTTCTTTGTCACTTTGAACCCAGAGGCCCAACTTGGACTGCACAGCCAGCTTGTGTGTTGTTTTTGCCCAGCTGCACTATGGCTTCCTGAAGACAGAGAGCACCTTTCTCACCTTTGCACCACTCCGGGCCCCATACAGAGCGTCTCTGAAACATTCCTACAATATTCCTAACTTCAGAGACTTTCTTATAACTTACAATGTTGCCTTGAGGCTAGGTTGAGTACTCACTACTTACAAATCATTCAGGGAGAATTTAAAAATATATTCACAAGGTCCCTACCCTTGGTAGAGCTGACTCAGTGGGCTGTGACCAGGATGGAAAGTTTGTGGTTTTAAGCATAACACGGGTGTTTCTGATGATGACAGCTAATTCCTGTGGGCCTTTTCTAGTGTCACGAGTGGACCCAGCACACACATCCTCTCAGTAATGCTGTGACAGTCGTAGGAAGCAGACACCATTTTGATCTGGTGGCTTCATGTAGGAGCACACAGATCCATGGAGCGATGGCCCAGCCAGGAAGGATTCAGGTCATTGAGTCTAGAATATGAGCACACTGATCTCAGCATGGTGGCATCTGGGAGATCTGGGGCACCAGGTTTCAGATGGTCCTTGTGGTCACAGCCTTCAGCCTTCTGGTGTGAGAGACGGGAACATGAGTCTCCAAAGGGTAAGTGGACTTGCACAAATTCTCTCTCATCATCCCAGGACTTCAGCTGCAAACTGGTGGTAGTTGGTTGTGCCCTTCTCGGTGTATCTTGCTTTCGCACATTGTCTATGCTGAATTTCTAAATGTTCTTAGAGGAGGAACAAGACTGTATTAGTCAGATTTTCATCACTGTGACCAAATACCTGAGAAAAACAATTTAAAAGAAGAAAGATTTACTTTGGCTCATGGTTTTAGAGGATTCAGTCCATGGTCAGCCGGCTTCATTGCTTTTAGCCTGCTGTGAGGCAGGTGCATCATGGTGGGAAGGGGTGGAGAAGAGAGGAGAGCTGCGCACCCTGTGGCAGCCAAGATGCAGAGGGAGAGGGAAAGAGGCAGAGAGGGAGGGGCTCAGACTACAAGTAACCTTCAAAGCCACCACCCCGGTAACCTGCTGCTTTACCTGGTTAGGTCTCACATCCTAATAAGATCATTCAGATAATAAACTCACCAGAGGATTAATCCACTTGGTCAGGTTAGAGCCCTGATGAGTCAGTCTTCTAGAAGTCTTATCTTTGAATACTTGAGCTTTTTGAGTGTATTTTAGATCAAACCATCACAAAAGTTTTTGTTTTTGGTATTGGAAATTAAACCCAAGGCCTTTGTACTGACCTATATATATCCCCAGGCTTTTTAAAAATTTTATATTCTTTAGAGACAGGATCTCCCTAAGTTACTAAGTTGTCCAGGCTGGCTGGGCTTGAATTTGAGATCTTCCTGACTCACCCTCCCAGAGTGCTGGGATTACAGGTGTGCACCATTAGACCTGGTTCAACTTTTCTTTAAGAAACACAGAAGATGGGAAGGTGATGGCTCTTTCCTTGGGTGGGGTGATTCCCCGCCACCAGGGACATTTAGCAAGGTCTGGGACATTTTTGGTTGTCACACTGGTCAGGGGAAGGAGCCAGCTATGGCATCTAATGGGCAGAGATCAGGAAAGCTGCTAACATGCTCTAATGTCCAGGCCGCCACCGTTGACAAAGCACCACCTGGTCCAGACGGCCACAGTGAAGGGCGGGAGCCAGGCCAGAGGGTGCCTGGGCTTCCTTCTTACCTGGTCTCAAAAGGAAAGGAAGGATAGGAGGCCATGAAGCTACCACAAGGGCTTTGGGGGTTCTCAGCCTGGCTCGGTACTTCCCCACTCAGTTCTTCCACATGGGTGACCCAGGTGCCTTGTACCTGGTGAGTCCTCCAAGGCCCAGGATCCCGTGTGTCGTGTGTCCAGGACCCGGAGTGCATTCCAAAGGGCAGCCCTGGCAACTCTACAGAGGGATGCAGGCTCTGAGTGGGAACTCCACCCCATTCGCTGGTCCACTTGTCCCCTTGGGCTGTGACTCACTCCACCTGCAATTTCCTTGTGTTTTAAATGGACAGAGTGAGCCACCTTGTTCCTGGAGAGACAGTGGGCATCATGGGGGCACTGGGGGAATTCATGCATTCGAAGCAGTACTGTCCTCTGGAGTTAGGGGCTGGGGGGCAGGCACCCCCTCCTCCTGTGCTCCATATCCAGGGGGACAGAAGACTGGGCAGGCGGGGAGGAGTAGGGAGGGAGCCAGGGGACACAGGGAGTGGGCTGAAGTGGGGCAGCAGCCCTCAAGCCTGCCATGTTTTAATTTGGAACTGGCGCTGGGGAAGGAATTTAGGCCCTGTTGGGCTCTGTTCAAATAACCCCCTTCCCGGACAGCTGTCAGGGGGCGTCTGGGAGAAGCAGGCAGGTGGAGCCCCAGGCCTGGAGCCAGGCCCTGCACATGCTTGTCACCTCCTTCCATGCCTGGCCCTGGGGTCATTGTCCCCTCCTTTGAGGCAGTAGTCCTGTGGTTGGGCCTTGGGGCACAGCCCGGGAGGAGAGAGATGGAGAAGCCCCGACCCCCACGCCGGTTGTGCCTGCTGCCAGCCTCATCTCCCCCATGGCCTTGGTTCTGGGGTGCAGGGCCACCCTTTGGCACGCGCTCTCCCACACAGAAGGGGGATGGTAACAACCAGGACCAGGTGGGCAGAGAAGGAAGTTGGGGGACAGCAGCGGGGGAAGAATGACAGCAAAGTGGAAGAAGAAAGAATAGGCTTGGAAAGAATACACAACCAGCACCGAGCACCAACGCTCAGAGGATATTTTCCTTTCTTCCTGTAATTTTGGAGCTCAGAGGCAGCCTGTTGGTCGCCTGTCATCCAGGAGGAAGACACCGCCAAAAGATGAGGCAGAGCTGGGGCCAAGTGCCCCCCACCCTGGGCTCCTGTGCCAGAGGCTCAGTGAATTTGCCCATGTTACTCAGGCCAGCATGGGCTGGACTGGCGTGGATGGGGAAGTCTTTGTATTGCCTGCTGGTGTGGTAAGGAGGAGGGACAGACAGACAGACCAGGAATGGACAGGAACAAGCTTTCCTGGGGCAGCTCTCCCATCCCCACCAGGCTGAGTCAGTCTTCAGTGGTGAAGACATCTTGAGCTATCTTTGAGTCAGGACACAATAGAGGCAGACGGGACTTCCAAGGGCCACGGAGCTGGAGATCAGACGCACGCCAGGCTGCTTTCCCCTTGTAAGAAAGACTTTGGACCCTTTGCTTCTTCTGTGACTCAGTTTCCCATCCTTAAAGCAAGCCTTAGCCTCGAGGGAACTGGCTGGAACATGCAGCTGCCACTGGGCACTGTCAGGAAACATGGTCCCCAGATCCCCTGGAGGGGCGTGGTGCTGTCCGGGCCTGCTCGGCTGTGGTCACTCGGGCTGTGGAGGAATGGTGGGGCTGAGCATGGGGAAGGAAGTCTCTTTGCTCTCCTGTGCCTTGGAATAAACAACTCCCTCTGATCTCAGCGGCCCTTGCACAATTTCAAAGGGTTTCTCCCAGGCGCTAAAGCAAACCTCAGCTGCGCTGCGTGCAGAACACCCACTCAGGCCTTTGCCTCCGTCCTGGGCACTTGGCCCTGGGCCCGGAGTGCCTGCTAGGCACTGGGCATGGAGCGCTGGCTTTCAGACAGGGTGACTGTCCGCCGGCCCCACCCTCCGTTCCCCGCCCCAGGTTCTTGGCAGCCCCAGTCAACCACAAGACAAGTTTTATCATCTGTTAAACCTGTCGTTCGGAAAAAAAAAAATGACTTCAATAAAATATTTCAACAATTATAGTCCATTTTAATTAGGTGTGTACCACATAATTACAGATTTAAAAAAAATGTGTAGGGTTTCAAAATCCAACACCATGGCTGCGTGGAGTTAACTTTTCCCCTGTGGGGTTTCTAGCTGACTGGTCTACCTGAGACTGGGTACCTGGCCCAGCCCTGGCCCCCTCCCTTGGGTGGCCCTGTCACCCCTGGCCCCCGTGATGCCCATGTCTACATGGAATTGCAGTCTGAGGGCAGCAGCTAACAGGCCAGAGCAGGAGTGGACACAGGGGATGGTTCAGGGGGGTGACACTGGGATAAATGGTCTGGTGGCACTTGGGAGGGTGACAGGAGTCTGAATAGGGGTCTGGAGCTGCGAGGTCCTTTTGCGACCTGTGGACAACTTGCTGGGTGACCCTGGGCACACAATGGGCTTTGGGCTCCTTTCTTACAAAGAACAGAGTTAGACCACGCCTTTCTACTTGGGGGGGAGGGAGAGTGTTATATTTTTAATTTACATTTCCAACTGTTTCCTTTATTAAAAGGATGCATAAAACCAAAATTGTACACAATTATGGGCAATGTGTTGTTCTGATATGCGTACACGTGAGGTACCGCGTAAATCAAGTTAAACATATCTTTCCTCTCACGTTTCTGAATGGTAAAAACATCTGGCATCGTCTCATCTAGATTTTTGAAATACACAGTACACTGTCTTTGTCTATAGTCACCCCATCTACAGTAGCTCCCAGAACTCCTGATGTTTCTCATGTAACTCAATACTCACCAACCAAGCTTTCCCCACCTCTCTTCCTCCTGTCCCCAGGCTCTGATGGCCAGCATTCTGCCCTCAATGTCTACGAACTCAGCTTTCTAAGACTCCACCAGCAAATGAGATCATGTGGTCCTTGTCTCTGTACTTGGCTTATTTCACTTACTGTGGTAATCTCCAGTGTCAGCCGTGTGGTCACAGACGGTAGCATGCATTCTTTTTTATGGCTGAATAGTATTCCATAGTGTGTGGGGGCCACATTTCCTTTATCCATTCACCCATCGATAGACCTTCCTTTGTTTCCATTTCTTTGCTGTTGAGACAGTAAACACGCGAGTGTGGCTGTCTCTTATTCATTTTCTTTGGATAAATACCCAATAGTGGGACTGCTGGATCACACGGTAGATCTACTTTTAATTTTTTGAGGAACTTCCATACCATTTTCCATAGTGGCAGAACTGGTTTGAATTCCCACCAATAGTAGAAAAGTGCTCCTTTTCCCCACATCCTCACCAATTTGTTATGTTTTCTCTTTTTGGTAACAGCCATTTTAGCAGGTGTGGGGCAATATCTTATCGTGATTCCGATTTGTATTTCTGTGATGGTTGGGTTGAGGGTCATTTTTTTTTCGTGTATTTGTGGGCCATTTGCATGTCTTCTTTTGACCAATGTCCATTTAGTTCTATTCACCCATTTTTAAGGTGAGTGATTGTTTTTTTCCCAGTTGAGTCTGGAGTTTCTTCTGTAATATGAGTATTAATTTAACTCTTGTCAGATGTATAGGGCAAACGTTTTCTCCCAGTCTGTGGGCTGTCTCTTTGCTCTGAAGATGATTCCCTTTGCTGTGGAGAAGCAATTTGCATTTTAAATGAGAATTTGAAAGGAAAGACTAACAGGTAAATAGTTAAAAATAGAGGTGCTTAGGTCTTGGACCTCCTTTGGTGGACCCTGGGCCACCTTAAAATTAGCAAAGTGAGACAACAGACAAGATCGTTTCTAACATCCCTTTCCAATTCACTGATTCATTTGACTCCACAAGTATCTACTGAGCATCTACTATGTGCCAGCCACCCAATCTAGCTGTGACAGACAGCAGTGGACAAGGCCAGCACAGTCCTTAGCCTAGGCCCTTGGGATCCTTCCATGCAGTGGACACAGACCATGGCCTATCCACATCAGGGCCTTCACACTCTCAATGGAGGCCTCCACATAAGCTTCCTGTGGGATTCAGATTCCTACTCCTGGTGGGGCTCCCCAGGCTAGCAAAGCCATCCTGGGTCACACTGTGCCTCACTTTTGACTCTGGAGCTAAGTCTAGGATCTTTCAGCTGCACATCTCACTGGCCCAGCCAGCATCTTGCAGTGTTGCATACTCATTGGGCAGCTGCCAGCTGAGGTGTGACCCCATTTGGCTCGCTCAACAGCTGTGTGAACAAATTGTCTTCCCACAGCCCCGGCCCCAGGACACTGCTTCTAGCTCCTTCTGCAAATTACCTTCTGTCCCTGTAACCAGAGGACCTCAGCCTCCTGCAGGAAACAGAGGGTTCCTAGAGCTGGGATGGCCCCTCCCAGCAAAGCAGGAGTCTGCACAGGGGGACAGAGCTGCATTTCAGGGGCAGGAGTCCGTGAGCTCCTGAGTTTGCAGAGATGGGCTGAAGGGATAACGGATGGGTCTGTGGATGAGCACAGTCAAACACCTCAAGACAGGGGTCCCCTGCCTTGCAGCTTCTCTCCTGCATGTCCAGTAGCCCAAGGAAAACCTTTCTTCAAAAATATTAGTATTCCAGAATGAAGCATTCATCAGCTTGAAATAACTTTTATGGCAGGATACTGCCTTTCCTCTCATTCAATTATTGCTATACTCTTATGATCAGCTGTTGTTATCTCTCACTATGCTTAATTGATAAATTACAGTTCTAGGTGTGGCGGAAAAGACCTATGTACCCGTGGTAAATACAGGATTCAGTACAATCTGTGGCTTCAGGCATCCAGCAAGGAAATCCTTAGGAGGGAAGGACGGTTCCGGGGATGAGAGTCACCATGTAAATAAGCAGGGAAATGAGTGACAGGTGGATGGATAAACAGAGAACTGGATGATGGATGAATGAATAAATGAGTAAGTAAACAAGACAAACTGTGTCTGTATTTATATCTTTCTCCATGAACTAGTACAACTCTGAGTGGAGAAAACGAGTAAAATAGTAAAAGAAGAAATAGGTGATGGGTGAATGAATGAATGAACAAGGGAGAAAATACGTATGGCTGTGACTGAACTATATGGTGCATGTTTAAATTAAGATATTTCTTAGGGCCGGGGATATAGCTCAGCAGCATAAGCACCTGCCTGGCAAGGGCAAGGTCCTGAGTTTGATCCCTAGTATATATACAAAAAATGTTAAAATATTTCTTACGTGCAATATAGCAACTATGGGGAATTTTCTTCTGTCTTGTTTTTGAAATCCAATAATGTTCTCACTGTTTAGTTTTGCTCTGTTTTATTGTTTTGTTTTCTTCAATGTTCTGTTTTCTTCAATGTTCTGCTTTGATTGGTTTTATTCTGTTTGTTTTGTTTGATTTCATTGTGTCTGATGGTATGGGGAGCAATTTTGAAGATAACAAGAGGTATTATGGTAGCCATGGTTGATTTCCTATTATCTTGTTGTGAGGTCCTGTATCACTTTTGCTGTTTTGTTTTGATTGACTTTATTGTGCTTTGTTTTGTTTGGTTTTGTTCTCTTAAAAAAAAAAAGAAAAAATATTTGTTACAGTAAAATATGCATCAGCATTAATCCCCTTCAAACTGCCCCTCCCTTGCTTCATTATCCCTTCATTCTTGCCATTTTCAGAAGCATTTCTTTTTGTGAGGATCTTTATGAAGTATCATCTAAAATTTGTATGTCATCCAATGGACAGGCAGGCCCATAAAAACATGGTGCTGTGTCCTCATCCACCTTAGTCACTGGATCTGGCACACCACATCAAAATGACCAGGAAAGGGAAATGTTTGGAGTCCATTCAGGACATCTGGGCAGCCACTACAGTGCTCCTAACTACCCTCAGGAAAGAGGACTCTAGAGCTGCTTCAGAAAGTGGCAAGAATGATGGGCTACACGTCTTTGAAGCAAGGAGCCACATTTGGAAAGAGATTCATGGCAATATGTCTTTTACTGCAATAAACTGAACACATTTGAAACTTTCACTGAGTTTTTCAGTTGTACCTCGTGCATGAGTGAAAATGCGATTGAGAGCTCCCCACTTTCCCGTGGTGTCCTCTTGAACCCAGGCGGGTCAGCCCCGGGCATCCTGAGGCATCTTCCTAGGACGGTACTTAGAATTCACTCGAAACTCTGAGACAGCATGGCGACAAGCTCCGGCCCATCACAGGATGTGAATAACAGGAGCGCCCACCCCATTGTCCGAGGGCAGCAGCTGAGGGCGGTGAGTCACCCCGAGGGTTTCCAGGAGCCCTCCGCCTGGGGCGACCCTGGGCCCTGGGAGTGGGGGTTCCCAGAGCCCCACCAGCAGCTGCCCAGGGTGGGCGGCACAGAGTGCTGTGGGTTCTCGCCATCGCCCGTGAGGAGCGGCCAAGTGACTTCCCACAAATTCCAGGACAAACGTTTGCCTCAAGGCCCAGGACTCCTGTGCCAAGTTTCAGCCCAAGCAAATAACTTCTGGGTTTGGGAGTCCTGTGAGAAAGAAGGGAGTGAGGAGGGTGGGGAGAGAGAGAAGGGGAGGATGAGGGAGGGAGAGAGGGAGGGAGGAAGTGCCAGTGGGGCAGGGCGGGGCAGGGGGATACCGAGGAGACAAGGCCTGATGGGACAGGAGGCTGGGGGAAACGGAAAGCGTCACCAGGACTGTGCTCCTGCCAGGACCACCTGTCACGGGAGGTCCGGATAGGGCCAGGACACCAAGGCTCAGGGGACTGTGGAGGAGCTCGTGACAGGCAGGACCCCTTCCCTGACTGTGATTTGGGGACAGTGTGGCCTCTGAGAGTCTCAGCACCTGGCCCAGCACTTGCTGGTTTCCAGCAGCTGGGCCCAGGCCTCAAGGACATGGCTCCATGCTGCCGCGTGGGCGGGTGGTGCCGCCGTGAGCCCCGGGGTGCCTGGGACATGGCCACTGCATCGCAAGGAAAAGTGTGAGGAGGAGCCCTAGGGAGCGGGGAGGTCAGGCTGGGGACAGTGAAGGTGGCCGGCTGGGGAGACAAGGTCTGGCTGTGCGTGGCTGCTGAAGGGAAGGGCAGGGCCCAGTGGTGGCCTTTGTGGCTGGGATACCAGAGGAGACCGGGCCTGATGGGTCACCAGCAGCCAGGGAAAGGAGGTGAAGTCTGGGCTGGCATTGACGTTTTGAATCAGTGACACCGGTGACACCCAAGGGACTTAGCTCCTCTGAGCAGGACTGTGGGACAAGCTTTTGCCTCGTCCTCCATGTTGCGGCCCCAGAGCATGGGCCAGTGGGGCCTTCCTAGAGCCCCTGGGTCCCCTGCATCTGGCTCAGCCCTCTCCATGCCCATGTGCTCCTCATGTCCCGTGAGGTGTGGTGGCTCTGGGGCCCCTGCGGGCAGGAGCAGGTTCCCAGCTCTTGGTGCATCACTGGGACCCAGGCCCAGGAGGGGCAGCAGCTGTACTGAGGCAGTAGAGACAAAGGTGTGAATGAGAAAGAGGGGTGGAGGAGGGGGAGACAGAGGCAGGAAGCAAAGGGGGGAGAAAGAAATGTGGGAAGACACACAGAGAGGGAGTAGGAAGGGAAGGGAGGGAGAAAGAAGAGATGGAGAAGGAGAGGGAATGAGGGAGGCAGCAAGGTGGGGAGGGCTCAGCCCAGGAGGCTGGGATTGGTCTTCCTGTGCTCCCAGCTCCGGGTCAGCAGCCCACAGGGGAAGGGAGGTGTTTAGTGGGCTGGCTCCCTGGGGCCTTCTCAGGGGAGGATCCCTGGCTCTGGTTGCCACCTGGCTGGAGGATAGAGGAGGTGTCTAGGAGGCCCCGTTCTATCACAGTAACAGCTGACCCTGTTGGACATAAACACATGCCAACCTGAGCCTCTTCATGAGCAAACTGGACCGGATGGCAGGCTTGCGAGCCAGGGTGTGCGTCCAACGCCATGCCTGGTGCGCAGTGAGTGCTCAGCTAATGTGCGGTTGAGGGGCATCATCACAGTCCCGGGAGGACACAGCATCTGGCCAGCACTGCCCCACACCAGCCAGGCAGCTCCCGAGGGAGGACAGCAAGCTGGGGAAAGACTGGAGAGCAGTGACATTCTCAGCACCTGGGAGAGCCGGGGACAGGTTCACAGATGTGGTCCTTGCTGCTCTAGAACACGAGGCCAGAATCCCTCTAGAATCTGCTGGATAGAAAGAGGTACAGGGTGGAGGGTTGGCTGTGTCTGGGTGACACTCAGGTGGAGGCCAGAGAGACTTTGCAAAAGGTCTTCACAAAGACGCACCCTGAGAAGAGACCCAGTGCTGCCCAGTCCTGACCATGACCACGACCGAGTGGCCATTAACCCTGATTCTGATGGCCGTGGTATTTGCTGTACATATCATCCCAGGCATTTTATTTTATTTTAAAGGGGATAAAACAGAATAATAAAGCGAAATGAAATAGTGATAAGACAGCAGGAAATCTACAATAGTTTCTATAGTGCACATTGTTATCCTCTAAATAGTTGCTAAGACTACTGGCTTTGGGCTTGCAAAGTCAATCAAGCAATATAGCACTGAATCAACTAGTGGCTTGCGGGGAGGTGGGGGGCTGTAACTTCCTTCTTGGTTCTCCCCAGTCTGAGCATCATCTTTAGGCATTTTAAAATAAAGAATTATAATTTGTTATCACACACACAAAAAGGGGATAGGTATGTTAATTAGCTTGATTTAGCCTTTCCACCTTGTATGCACACATCAAAACGTGTTGCACACTGTGAACACACACAATTTTTATTTGTGAATTAAAGTTGAAGTAACCTTTGAATTGAAGTTTTATTCCCTCTGTGTCCATTTCCTTGGACAGGAGAGGATGTGCTCACAAGGTGTGTGATGAGGGAGGACACCAGTGTATGCCATCTAAGGGTTCCTGGCTGTTAGGGCTTAGATCTAAAATGTCTGCCTAAATTCTCATGTGTATGGAGGGCAGGTGGATCATGGGGCACTGTGCTCAACAGTGGATTCCTCCATTCATGAGTTTTATAGCTGAACGCACTTTTAGGAGGTAAGGCCTGGTTGGAGATGAGTTGGTGGGGGTGATGTGGAAGGGTGTATTCTTATCTCAGGCTCTTCCTTTCTCTCTCCTTCTCCTGGATGCCACGACATGAGCAGCATTCCTCTGCCATGCCCTTCAAAATGCCCTTTCTGCCTTGGAGCAAACTGACCATGGCCAGACCCCTCTAAAACCGTGAGCCAAAGTAAACTCTTCCTATACATTGTAAGTATTGTGTATTTCGTCCCAATGAACAGAAAGTGATTAAGCACTGGTTTTGCTGGAGAACTCGTAGGGTTCACCTTTGCTGGGAAACTTACATGTCTTACACCTTCCTAGGGACCACCTGGCATAAATTACCTCTAACGGTCACAGCCATGTCATAAGTAATTTTTTATAATGGTCTCTGCCCTTCAGACCAGCAACCAACAGGTGTGGCTGGGGAAGGATGCAGAAGATAACCAGGTGGCACAGATGCCTGTGGTGGGGAAAGCAGAGCTGCAAATGTTATTGGGAGGAGCTCATAGGGTAGCGGAACCCAGGCACCTGTGGGTGGATGCTATGAGGATATACGTCCCCAGAGTAAGTAGATGCTGCCGGGGAGAGAGGCAGGGGTCAGCCCTGGTCTGCAGGAGTTTCCTCAGGACTCAACCCTGGAGAACCACCTCGCATCACTGGAGGGAAGGCAAATGCGTGTGGCTCATGCTTCTCCCCATTTTAAGTTCTGCACTTAGTCATGGTGTGGAAGAGCGTGGAGCTGATAGCCATGGGTTGCATGCACCATGGATACGTAGGCAGGGTACTGCATTACTCAGGGGGTTCCCACGCATGAGCACCTCCTGTCAGACAGAGCTCTTCTTCTATCAGCCCTTCCTCATGGTCTTTTGTCTTTATGTCTTTGCAGCACTGGGGGTGGAGCTCAGGGCCTCATGTGTGCTAGGCAAATGCTTTGCCACCGGCCTTGGCCCATCGTATGGGCCTGTACCTGGAGGGGTGGGTGCCTAGGGGCTTAGCATGAGCCACAGTGCAGACGTTTCCTCTGCAGCTATGCACAGAGGCATTAAGAGAAGCTCCCCATGGAGCCCTGGTGTGGGCAGGATGGAGCCAGAGCATGCAGCAGGGTGGCTCTGGAATCCACGATCAAGGTCCTTCCTGAGAACTCATCCTGTCCACTTCATTGACTGCAGTGTAGATACATGACCGCACCTGTCAAAACCCTGGCTGGTTTCCTCACATGTGAGCTGGAGAGGACACAGCGGCCCCGGGCAGGCTGCTGGAGCTCCGCAGGAGAGATGACCTAGGAAATGCTTTGTCAGCTCCGAACTCGGTCCAGATGCTAGCGATTAGGAGAGGTGTCTGCAAAGCACTTAGTGTGTTGCTTTACTAAGTGCCTAATAAATGTGAGTTATTATTATTATTATTACCATTATTATTACTACTCCATGTTACAATTTTGTCCTTGGGGCTGTTCCATTTTCTGCAAAACTATATGACACCACCCTGTGCAGCCAGTGATAATTATATAGGATCTTGTAACCACAATGCATTCTTTGCTTTCTCCAGTGAGAAATTAAAACCTGAGCAGATAGAAAACTAATTCCATCCCTTGAGGTGGGGACTACTTAGCAATAGCCATCGTTTATCAAGAGCTGACTTGGAGCCTGGCCCTGTCTGCAGGGTTGTTGCTGAAGGAATTCCACAGCGATCATGGTAACCTATGTGTGATGCAGGCTTTGTGATCACCCCCTCTTTACAGATGAGAACAGCAATGCTCAGACAGTGTCCCGAGCCAGGCAACACAAAGCTGGGACATGAGTCAGGTTTTTGGAGATGGCGCTTATGCCCTAGTACATTGCGTGCACCAGAAGCATGCAGAATTTGCCTGTAGTTGAACTAGGCTGAATGTGGGAATTCATGGCCACAGCCAATGATGCACAGTAATGAAGAGGGAAGAGCTGCATGTAACCCACTAGGCAAGAGCACCCTGCAGTTATTATGAGAGGTGGGGGTGTACCAGGTTTCCAAGAGCGGGGGGTACCCTGTGCTCCAAGATGTCATGCTGCCCTGGCTTCGGATTCTTATGCAGCTGCTTACCAGCCATGTGACAATGGTTAAGATCAGGAGTTGGTAAACTGTGGCCTACAGGCTACCCCTGGCCTGCTGTATGTCTGAGTAAATACGTTTTATTGGAGCCCAGCCATGCCCATTTCCCTGGCACACTGTCAATGGCTGCTTTTGTGGCGCAAGGGGAGAGCTGGGTATTTGGGATAGGGACCATCGGGCCAACAAAAGGAAGATATTTTGTATTTGGCCACTTATAGAAAATGCCCGCAGGTCCTTGAGTAGATGATATCTCTCTCAAGTCTGTCTTTGCAGTAAAAGCTGACCATGAGCGACGGCAAGCTCCAGGTGGTGCTGGTTTCTAAGAGATGTGGGCTGCTGGACGAGGGTGTGGCCTGGCTGCTGTCGGACTCCAGGCCATAGCAGGCAGAGGGGCAGATCAGCCCCATTCTGTCCCTACTCACCTTGCGACCTCAGGCAACTGTTTCACCCTCTATCTTTGTCACTCATGATGTATTTGGGAGGGATCTTCAGGATTTGGGGAGTTAATTCATAAGAACAAATCACCTGGGAAAAGGAAAATAATTATGAGTGTTGGTGAGGGAATGGGGCAAGGGCAGCCTTCATCTATTGCTGGTGGCAATATAAAGTACAGCAGTCATGATGGCAAACATTTTGGCAGTTTCTTAGACAGTGGAACAGCAATATATAACCTAGCAGTTCCACTACTTGATGTTTATCCACTAGGTCCCTGCACAGACTAGGATATGAATACCCACGAGGACACTTTTCGTAATATCTCTGCTAGAGTTTGGCTTCAGTGTCCACCGGAGTCCTATGGGTGAAAGCCTTGGTCCCCAGCTTGGAATGCTATTGATGGGGCTTTAAATGGTAGGGCCTAGGGGAAAGTCTGAAGCTATGGGAGTTGTGCCCTCAAAGGGGATTGTAGGATACTGATTTCTTTCTTTTTTTTTTCTTTTGCATCCTGGCTATGAGGTGAACTGCTCTGCCTCACTATGTGCTCCCTCATCACAGGCTCAAAAATACTATGGCCATGGACTGGAATCCCCAAACCGTAAGCCAACATAAACCTTTCTTCTCTATCAGCTGCTCATTTATTATAATGTTGGAAAGCTGACTAACACAAGCTCTGTCTAAAGTAGAAACAACCTCAATGCTCAACAACTGATCATGGATGGACAAAAATCTAAAGGATGTTTTTGGGAATAGAAATGGAGTACCAATAATGCTCTCAAAAGGGTAGATCTTGATAACATCAGCTAAATGAAAGAAGCCAGGGATGACACATCGCATAGAGTCTGATTGCTTCAATACAGAAAGGACAGTCTGGGGGTGGGGCATGGGAAGTCACAGGGAATGAGTGGAGGGCTCTTTTTGGGGTGAGGCAAATGTTCTAAAGTTACATTGTGAACTGAAAATTTACTGAATATCATTGAATTGAACACTTAGAATGAGTGAATCCTACAGCACGCAAATGAAGCTGTTAAAAGGGAAGCCAACCCTCAGCCCCATGCGGTGGGGCACGCTGGCGGTCCACGGTGTTAACCACTTACTTCCTCTTAGGCTGGGTCCCGCAAGCAGTCACCACGACGTGTGCCTCTCGGTCCAAAATTCCAGCGCAGACATTCATGCGGCCGAGTGTCCACACCAGCCTCTCTACAGACCTCACCTTTTGAAACAGAGCTTCCTCTGTCAATTGGAACTGTGCTATTCCTAATTCCACCCTATGGGTTTGCTTCCTGTTCTTGTTTACCAGCTGCCAGGGACTGAATGTTTGTCCCCCACTTCATTTATGTATTGAAGCCCTCACCTTCCATGGCATAGCATTTGGGGCAGAGCCTTTGGGAGAGGATTGGGTTTGGGTGAGGTTTTGGGGTGAGCTGTGTACCAGGCTGAGGGACTAGAGGTCCCCACTCTGTTGTGGGTCTGTCCTGATGGAGGCTGAGGGTCTTTCCCAGGATACCTGTGTGCGCAGGGCCATGGAGATCCACTAGGCTGGGCTGGCGTGGGGTCACTGAACCCGAGCAAAGGAAGGGTGCAGGGAGAGGCTGGGTCCGTGGGCCTCTCACCTCATCTGTCCTTGCTCCCCAAGCTTCTGCCAAACGCGGATAGCTTCCTGTGTCTCCTGGGGCTTTGCTCCTTTGTCTGAGAGGAAGGGAAAGTGGGACTGCTAGAAGCCTCCAGCTGGAAGCTTTGTGTTTTGTGTTTACCTTTTCGATGCTTATGGTATTGCCTGCATTACTTAAAAAAGTTTAACGATTATGTAAGCATCATGAGATTTTACTGAAAAACTCAGGCTTTTGGCTCCTTTTTGAAAAAAGTCTCAAAAATATATCAAAAGATCTAGCCCATTCAGGCCTGCATTCCCCATGCCACGTCAGGAAAAAGGAGGCCCTGTCCTCATCACCCCGTGGTCTCCACTCATCCCATTTACGCCCACTGTGAGGCTGGATGCCAGTTGTCCTTAATGGGAGAATGGAGTGGGGGAAATTTTTTATGCTCATGTTTCTCAGAAGTGGGAAAATGGAAGGTAGAACACAGAGGCAGGATTTGGAGAAAGAAAAGGGTGAGGGCCTCTTGATGAAGTGAAGAGTGTTACTTAAGGCTCAGAGCATTTGGTGGCTGGGCTAGCACAGCCCAGCATCTTTCCCTGCCAGGGTATGTTCCAGCAGGTACAGTTCCAAGATGGTGGCACCTTGGTCATCCTAAGCATGCAGAGGTGAGCCTCCTCTGCCAGCCCGTTTGGGGCACACGGCATGAGCTCACACCTGTGCTGGCATTTCCTCTTACAGCATGATCTTCCTTCTGCTGACTGGTGTGGTGTTGAGAGTGCATCTGTCAGCCTCTCTCCCTCGTGATCTTGTGGATCCACTGGCCTTTGGGTTTGGACATTTGTGTCCTTCTGGTTCTGCTGGTCATAGCTCCCACCCCCATCTTAATCCTCTGGGCATCATTTTGTGCTGCACTGAAAGTTGACTGCCATCAGGACAGGAGTCAGCATCACATGCACAGCCCCGGTGTCCGGCAGGGCCAGTGACGAGGTCCTGCACCGTTAGGGTTTTGGATGGGTGACTGGACTCTTCCCTGGATTGCTCTGAGACCTGGGTGACTTGCTTCCCACTGAATTTCTGTGTCTTGAACTGTGAAATGAGCAGAAACAAAAGATGGGGTGGCCCCAGTATGGGGAACCCTTTGGTGTCCTCATCGTGGTCCCGGAAGGGCTCTATTTGCAATCCCATGGAGAAGTTATTGGAATTCTAGTGAGATGATTCCAATCTACCACTTCCAGTGCAGCCCAAGGACAGAATAAAAACACTAAGACATATATACAGTTATGGGGAGCCAAGGGGTCCTAAGTCCAGCCAAGATGGTGGTTCTCTGGAACAAAGGCTTCACCCAGAGCCCAACCCAGGTTTTATTAATTCTCTATGAGGGGAGTGGCTCGGGGATGAGTGACAGAGAGTGGTGGGCAATATGTGACTGCCACAACTACATGACTACCCTGAGCTGGGTAGGTAGGTGTGAGATCACCTCTGTGATGAGCAGAGGGCAAGAAATGCAGAGAGAGCAATCTGCATAACACAGTTGAGGGAGTATGTAATAGTTTGGGGTCGGAGCTTTAGTTCTGATGTATAATCCTTTTTTGCACTGGGAAGTCATAGGCTCTTTCTCGAGGCTGTCCCAGCCAACAGCATGGAGTATGGCTGTCCATCCCACCTGGCTCAACCACCACGTATTTGGGGAGTCACTGGATGGGGTAACACTGACCTGTCACCTTGCTTCAAAGATCACACATCAGCTCCTCAGCCAGCTCCATTTACATTGCTTAAAGCCAATCGAAGGGACAAAGAAATGTCCTAGCCAGCATTGTACATATCAGTACATGGAGATAGGGCCAGGTTTATCCAAAATGGAGATAGTTGCTCTTCTTTTCAAGGAGAGCCAAGGAGAGGCGTCTGGGTGGCTCCCCATAGCCCCAGTCCCTCCCAGTTCTGTGTATCAAATGTCCATGAAGATTTCTGCTTCTGCAGGGACTAGAGCCAGGCCATCTCCTGACCTGGAACCAAGGGCAACACCCACCCTAGGAGCTGTCCCCGTCCTGAGGAGATGACCAACTGCTCAGGCATGGAGACCTTTTAACCTTGAAAACGCCCTTGCTGGGCTCCATCCCAGTGTCTGCATAAAGTGTGTGGAACTGACTGCTTCCAACGATGGAAGAAACGTAACACTGTCTCACATGCTGATTCTTCTCACGGGACGTGGCAGACCCAGGGATAAGATGGGCATTGGTGGGAGAGTAAATAAAGACTCAGGAAGAGGGACCTCAGGTCCCAACGCCAGGGATAGGAATCTCAGGGAGGCAAAGGCCCTGCAGGCCTTGATGGCCACACACAAGGCAGGGTCTCACCTGGTGCTTCAGCGGTACCAGCACCCAGGGACCTCTGAGACGGCGTGGAACTCGTGGTCTCTGTGCTCCTGCTCGCTTGTCAAGGGGGTGGCTTTGATTGGAACAAACCTGCAAAGCGCAGTTTTCTGGATTGC
>RJWT010004276.1:0-33810 GCA_004365215.1 Cuniculus paca | reverse complement strand
TTTTGGGTCTGTTTGGGCAGCCTCATGACTGCAAAGATATTTATATTACAATACTCTCTCCAAGCAATTCCTTCTGTCAATACTGGCATATTGACATTCTCAATTATTGATTTAGGGAAAAAAGAAACACTGAGTATCTACAACCCACTAGGGTTGTTCAACTGTAAGGATGTAGGAATGGACAAAATAGGCTTGATCTCTGGCCTCCTGGAGCTCACATTCTAGGAGGGTAATCAGAAACATTGATCAATTTGTCACACAAATCCATGCATTCATTCATTCAACAGATATTCATTAAGACTTAGTCACGGGTCAAGGCATTGGGATGATATTGTTAACATAACAGATCAAAAATGCTCTTGCAGAGAGTGTGTATTCTATTATAAAAAAAAAAAGGGCCAGGGATCTAGCTCAGTGGCCTAAGCGCCTGCCTGGCAAGAGCGAGGTCATGAGTTCAATCCCCGGTGCCGCAAAAACAAAACAAAACAAAAAAACCCAAAGTTAATATGTAAACTATACTGTAGATATTTATAAAACTGGAGGAGAAAAACTAAAGTAAGAAAATTTACTTTGAATGGTAGAGGAATGGTTATTTTCAGACAGGATGGCCAGTGACCTCCTCAAGAAGGTGAATTTTAAGAGACGACCTGAAAGAAATGATGTTTCTAGCCCTACAGGTATTCTGAAGAAGAATGTTCCTGGCAGAAAGAGCAGCTGGTGGAAAACCACTTGTGGTTAGCATGGAGAGACCATGTAACAGAGGCCGAGTGATGCAGGAATGGCAAGTTAGAGTGAGGACTAGCTTTTACTGGGTGTATAAAAGAAGCCCACCAAGGATTTTGAGCAAAACAGCAACATAATCAGTCTTATACATTAAAATAGTCATAACTGATTTGTGATGAAAGTAGATTCCAGCAAATCAAGGGCAGAAAACAAGAGTCTACTGAGGAGACTGTTGAGTAACAAGCAGAATATGATGCTGGCTTAGGCAATTGGGGCTGGTAAGGAGTGGTCGAGTTCTGGACAGATTTTGAGGCTAGGGTGGACAGCACTTACTGATAAATTAAATAAAAATGAGTGTAGTGAGAAAGAAAAGAAGCAAGGATATCATCAAGGTTTTTGGCCTGAGCAATGGAAAAAAATGTACTTGTCATTGACTTAGAGGAGATAATTTCAGAGGGGGGATGAGCCTGGTTTGTCTATTGCAGATATTCTAGAGATGTCCTGTAGACTATTATGCAGACACATCCTAAATTAAAAAGAGATATAAATTTGAGAGTCATGAGACTAGAGATGATATTTTAAAACCCATGAACCAGGAGATAGAGTTTGGAGAGAAAAGAAAAGCCCAAAGATTGAGCTCTGGGAACTCCAGCTTTCAGGGATTGAGGATATGAGAAGAAACCAGTAAAAAATGGCTGAGAAGCATCAGTCATAAAGGTAGAAAGAAAAACCACATGGTTTTCTTGGAAGCCAAGAGAAGAAAGTGAATCCAAAAAGAAGAGATTGATTAACTGTCAAGCTTTCATTAGCATTACTGAGAAAGGTATAGGATTCCATGAAAGTGTATAACAGAGGACTCAGTTTAGATCAAGGACTCAAGGAAGTAGCACTGAAGCTGAAAGTTAAAGTATGAAACCCAGTGATATATATTCTGTGTCTTCTTCCACCCTGAAGTCATCCTAGCTCCATTCCTGATTGTGTTTCTTGTTAGCTTTATGTGCAATCTACCTGGGGACCTCTAGGTGGCCCTCTCCACTTGAGCCATCATCCCAGATAGCTGAACAAGAAGACATGGAGGATGAATAAGGATGGAGCAAGAGAGAGGCTCAGGATAGTTTCTCAAGTGGGACATATGAAACAGTCACCCCTTTCTCATTAGGGAGGTCACTTGGATGTGATTCCTAGGAACAAGTATCCATTTGGGCCCACAACATAAGACAATGTCACCCATAAGGGGTTCCTGGTCGGTGTTGGTTGACTACCCTTGCAGATGTGATCTATCAGTGAGCAAGCATATTGAGGTATCACTATTGGGCCCTATTTTTTCCAGGCAAAGGACCAAGAAACAAAGAAAGGATGGAAAGAAAAGTTGATGTCAAGGTATGTTAGATAAACGGATAGGGTCACTCTTTAAGTCTCTATTCTTAGCCACCATGTAAGGAAAACAGGCCCAGTTTCTTCCAGCCTAAGTAGACTGCCAAGTGAAATCAAACCCAGCCACTCTATTGCAGATGATTGGACCAAGGGCTCTGTGTACCTTCTGTGACAAGGACAACTTTCTTGGAGCAATCCAAACACAAACTTTGAAAAGAGGAACACTTTAGATTGAGCTGCAGTGCTATGACTCATCAAAGCCTCTTTGGGAAAGCTAAAATTGTACAAAGGAACAAAGAAAAGCAAGAGGATGACCACTTCCCCAACCATGTTCACA
Source organism: Cuniculus paca (assembly GCA_004365215.1). Classification (NCBI taxonomy): domain Eukaryota; kingdom Metazoa; phylum Chordata; class Mammalia; order Rodentia; family Cuniculidae; genus Cuniculus; species Cuniculus paca. Next base: position 31,376 of record RJWT010004276.1, on the reverse strand, counting down.
GCAGCATTGTAGACAGTAAGCAAGATATGGTGGCACATGCCTGCTACCCCAGGACTTGGGAGACTGAGGCAGGAGGATTTGCTGTGAGTTTGAGGCCACCCTGAGCTACATAGTGAGTTCAAGGCTAGCCTGAACTATATAGCAAGACCATGTCTCCAAAAAAAAAAATTGGTGGAAACAACCAAAATGTCCATCAGTGGGTGAAGTGGATAAAGTGAGGTAGATACATGCAATGGAATATTATCCAGCCTTAAAAAGTAGTGAAATCCTGTCATGTGCTACTACATGGATGAACCTTAACAACACTATACTTAAGTAAAATGAGTTAATCATTAAAAAAGGCAAATATACATGATTCCACTTATAGGAAGCTTCTAAAAATAGTCACATTCAGGGCTGGGGATTTAGCCCAGTGGTTCAAGTGCTTGCCTGGTAAGCATGAGGTCATGAGTTCGGGTCCCAGTACCAAAAAATAAAAATAGTCACATTCATATAAATAGAAAATAGTATGGTGATTTCCTAGGACTGAGATGAGAGGAAATGGCAAGTTATTTCATGAGAACAGAGTGTCAGTTTTGCAAGATGGGAAATAGATTTGGAGATCTATTGCAAACAATGTGCATATACTTAGAATTAATTACTGGGCTGTACACTTAAGAATAATAAAGATGGTAAATGATATGTTTTTAAGCTATAATTTTTAAAAAATTTTTAAGGAGCTAAACTTCTCCAGTTTTCTTTGACACTTATTTCATTATCCAGTACCAGAAAATCTAGAATCAAGAGGGTCATGCCACAGATGAAGCTATGTCCCTCATGATGATGTGTTACTGAAATAGACACCATACCAACTTGCCCAAGTCAGCCCTTCCTTGAAGAACATGACCCATTAGACTAAGATTTTCAGGAGTCCAATTAGAAAAATAAATCAGTACTGTTAATTCATTAAAAAGTGGGAAAAGTTGGGTGTGGTGGCTCATACCTGTAATCCAAGCACTCAGGAGGCTGAGACAGGAGGATTGTTGTGAGTTCGAGACCAGCCTGGGCTACAAAGTGAACTCAAATCCAGCCTGAACGGCATAGTGAGATCCTGTCTCAAAAAAACAAGGGCCAGGGATTTAGCTCAGTGGCCTAAGCACCTGCCTGGCAAGCGTGAGGTTGTGAGTTCAATCCCCAGTACCACAAAAAAAAATAAACAGTGTGGAGAGAATATACCTTTTGTGTGCATAGGTTTGGATCACTGAGGTGCCCTGGACAGTAAGGTAGAGAGGCGTAGATTCTAAGAGAGAACTTGAGACCTAGGTTTTGCTGTTATCTGATTTACATATTAAGCTAACAGTTCTTTTCTTTTTCTTTCTTTCTTTCAAAGAGTTCCTGGCATGAAAAACAACTGCTCTAGCTGGTATTTCTAGAGTGAGATTCCTAGCAACTTTCCCCATGGTTTGTAAATGTAGGAAATATTTCTATTTTTGCAAGCTGATATTATTCTGTAGCCAGAAGTAATCATGAATTAAAATGATTTTTAAGATAAGAAACCCACTCTAGTTGTCCTCATAATGAACATAATCCTGTAGTGCAAACATGTACTAATAAAATTTTTTCTTCTTTTTGTTTTCTTTTTGAGACAGGATTTCACTATGAAGTTCAGACTGGCCTTGAACTCATGTTGTAGCCCAGGCTGACATGGAACTCACAGCAATCCTCCTGGCTCGGCCTCCCAAGTGCTGGGATTATAGGTGTGCACCACCACGCCCAACCCTAATAAAAAATTTAAAATTAAATTAATAAAAAAGAAATCCACTCTACAAGCAATGTGACACTTGAGGGTACACTGCTTCCTATTTTTTGTGTTTCTAGACTTTGGTAGAGGGTCTTACACATCGTAGACCACAATTCTTGAAAAATCTTGTATTTGGTGTAAATACATTCATTTTCTAAAAGAAAGAAAAAAATAAAATGGAGACTTAGAGTAACCATTTATAGAAATCAGGTATGAAACATGTGCTATTACCTACTTGTTTTAGAAATTACAAAACTGTCTTCTGTATCCAGGATTATTTTTTAGGGCTACTCTGCTGATCTCATGCTATGGGCTGAACAGTGTCTCCTTCCCACCCCATCCCCAGTTTTATGTTGAATTTCTAAACTTCAGCACCCCAGAATGTGACTGCACTGGACACAGGACCTGTAAAGAGGTAACTGAGTAAAACTGAGGTGACTCAATTGTGACATTAATCCAATATAGTGTCCTTATAAGAAGAGATTAGGACCCAAAAGACAGGGAGAGGACAGCCATCTAGAAATCAAAAGTGAGCCCTCAGACTAAGCTAAACCTTCAACACTTTGATCTCTGACTTTTAGCCTCCAGAATTGTAAGAAAATAAGTGTCAGGCTGTTCTGTCTGTGGTACTGTGTTATGATAGCCTCTAGCAAATTAATACACCATGTACTTTTTTAATGCATGAGATAGACTTATTTTCACATTTGTACACAGAGATATAAAAATAGTATCCAAAAGAAGAGTTGTGTAATATGGATGGTTCCAACTTACAATGGTTTATTTAATTTATTTTTTTTTTATTTTAAAGAGGATACAACAAAGGAAGATAAAACAGAATAAAACAAATCAGAACAAACCAGAGTAAGTGACACAGGCCTTCACAACTTACAATGGTTTGATGTATGATTTTTTTCCATTTTGCAATGGTACAAAGACAGTAAGCACTCGGTAAAAAACATGCTTCAAATTTTAAATTTTGATCTATTTCAGGGTTAGTGATATGCAGTAGGAGCCTTTCTCAAAATGCTGAGCAGCACCAGTGAACCATAGTTCCCAGGCAGCCACACGATTACAGAGGGGAAATGAGATGCTACAGTGGGTTGTTGTTGCTTATCATAAAGGTGTTTATTTTGGTACCGGGGATCGGATTCACAACCTTGTACTTACCAGGCAAGTGCTTGAGCCACTGAGCTAAACCCCCGGCCCATAAAGGTGTTAAAAAGTTAGATGTATTGAACGCATTTTTGACTTACGATATTTTCAATTTACAATGGGCTTATCAGGGGATAACCCCATCATAAATCAAGGAGTATCTGTATACTCTTGAGTGACCCACAAAATCTTAGGTCAAAGTGTAGCTTAAAGCAATATATCCCAAACAGGTTTGTCCTTAAAGTTATACAGAAAAAGCAAGTGGGCTGGCTATGTGCTTCAGCACTGGCTTGCTTGTGAAATTAATTTGTATTTACAAGGCAGCCCGGGATATATCCTAGGGGCTACAGTAAGAAAAACGATTTGAATGCAGCCTCCATACTTTTTCTGGCTATGTGGACAAGTTAATGTAATTGCACTAGTATTCATTTCATATAATATAATATAATATAATATAATATAATATAATATAGAAGTTGGTCAAAATACACAAAATTTTAGTTAAGAGAAAAGAGTTCAAGAGGATGATTGTACAACAGGATGACTGTAGTTAAAAACATTGTATTATATTCTTGAAAATTGTCAAGAGAGTAGATTTTAAATGTTCTAATCACAAAAAATAAATTTGTGACTTAATACATATGTTAATTACCTCAATTTACCTAATCCCTAAAGTATACCTGTTTCAAAACATCGTGTTAAAATTTTTTTTTAGTGTATGTGCTGCTGAAAGGAGCACAAATTTTTTTTTTTAAGTGGGAGTAAAAACAGTAACTAACTTGAAGGTTTTTATGAAGATAAAACAGAATGAAGCAGGCTGGGGGTATACCTTAGTGGTAGAGAGCTTGTCTGACATGCTGGTGTTATTTCTTAGAAGGACACTTATCCCATCATCATCAGGACTTCACTTTCATGACATCATCTAAATCTAATAAGTACAGATAGAACATTGGGGGCTGAGGAAATCACTCCCTTTCACCCACATGAGTGTAGGCAACATCCCAGGGCCAATCCTCCTTTCACTGTTACCTGCAACTGGGGTTCAATCAATACCCAGCACTACAAAAAGAAAACGTGGGGGGTGAGTGGGAGATTGAGATTTGTAACCTACAGAGCTCATACTCCATGTACATCACAGATCTTGCCTGGAGTTTCTCACCAGCCCTGCCTATGGAGGAAGGGAGAGAATGCTACTGAAGTATCCCCTTTCTCACACCTTGAGTGAAACCAATCTTCTCCCAAGCCAAATGAAAACTAACGCAAGCAGAAGTTATGATACCCCTAACCCACAGCATGTTTTCATGAGACCCGTTATCTCTTGCTTTTCCAACTCCAGTTAGGATGTTGTTAAGAAATACCATCACTTCTGACCAGAACCAATGACTCTCTTTACACAAGCCTGCTTGACAAACTGAAGTCTGTCTTTCAGTTTAACCCAGAGTTAACAGTGGAACTCAGCCAAAGGCTGATGGGTAGAGACGGGGGCCTTTGGGAGGTAACTATGATACCATGGGATAGATCCAACAAACAGATTCTAGGCTTTTGTGTATGGCGAGTAAAGAATTGTAAACATACACCCAATGGTGAAAGAAAAGCAGCTACATTTATCGAAGATAACAGGAAAATGTGCTCTTGGCAGATCCGTGCTGGCAGAAAATAAAAATGTGCAGAAACAGAAAAGTGGTGCTGGAACAACAGGATAAGCAAACAGCACACAGACAAAATCAGGCTTTCAGATTTCTCGGGAGGTATACTCCAGCCCAAGTGCCTCACACTGAGTCTCCAGGTAATATCGGCAGGAGGGATTAACAGAGTGCTGAGTCATCCTGAGTTAGGGGCTTTCAACAAGGCCGTTTGTTCCAGCATTCACTCGGATTAAGTTGCAGGTAACAGTGGAAGGAGGATTGGCCCTGAGATGTTGCCTAAACTCATGTGGGTGAAAGGGAGTGATTTCCTCAGCCCCCAATGTTCTGTCTGTACTTATTAGATTTAGATGATGTCATGAAAGTGAGGTCTTCATGATGATGGGTAAGTGTCCTAAGAAATAACACCAGAGCCTCTCTCACTCTCTCCGTCTCTGTCTCTGTCTCTGTCTCTCCCTGTCTCCCTGTCCCCCCCCCCCCATATACAAGCAAGGGAGAGAGCCCTCACTACAACCTAACCATGCTGGTGCTGGATCTTGGACTTCTAGCCCCTGGAACTGGGCAAAAATAAATTTTGGTTTAAGTCACCCAGCCTGTGCTAAGGCTGCCTGAGCTGGCTTAGACTAGAGTAACCATCCTAATATGACACAGAAAGAAGCATAGCAAAGAGAGCACATAATGTAGAAAGGATGAGGTTGGAGAGAAGCTAATTTAGTGAGAGGAGAAACAGGCATAGGAAAGTTCCCATATAAAGGACTCCTGGCTGGGGAATAGATGACAGTTCTCCAAGTGATTTCTATGCAGAACAAAGGGCATTAAAGATAGGGACAGAGCAGTAATCTTTTTCTACACTATCAACTACTGTGAAACATGTAGTTTCAAATCTACTGGGTTGCATGAACTCTATATTGATGTCTTAGGTTGTGCTTTTCTTCTCATACAAGACTAACACAAAAAACGTGCTTTCTATTGCTGTGTTGCTCCCTACTAAGATAGTAAATTTGCATTGGTTCAGTTAGGTACCTCCAATTGGTCACTGTCTGAACAATGAGTGTACTTTCAGGTGGCTGGTCAAGTTCGGGAGCGCAATCTGTAGACATATAATGGATAACATAGGCTCATCACATTCTAGAACTGAAGCCATGACCTTGATCTTATCAAGATTATCAGAACTGAACACAACAGTAAGCCTCCATAAACCCAGAATTGCACCTCGGGGATCTTTGCACAGAATAGAACATTCACTCTCCTGTTTACATATGTACCATATATGTCCTTCTCAACTGGATTGGTGTAATTACATTTTTGCCCTAATTACATTCATATAGTACACTTTAAACTGTCTAATTATAATGATGAAAAGAGAAGAAATGAAATGGTGCTTTCCTCAATAGGAAGTTGATTTTGCATACTCTAATCCTGCCCCTTTCCTACCAGTCTATCACTTTGGAATTTAGCAAGGAAGAATAGGACACAAAGTGCAGCACACTTAAAAAAAGAATAAATAAACAAGAAAATTAAAATAACCATTATTTTTAAAATTGCAGAAAAACACAAGGAGGAAGGCATACTTGTTAGTTATGATTTACCAGTAGAAAATAGAAGCTTAAGAGAAAGGAAGTAATGGCAAGAAAGTCACCACTAGAGATCAAAGTAAGAATTCCCACCCAAGAAGTCTGGCTCCAGATTCTATGTTTGTTGGTGTGTGTGCGTGCATGCGTGCATGTGTATGCATGCACACACATGCTGGAGTTTGAACCCAAGTTCCTAAGCTTGCTAAGCACATGTTCTACCACTGAGCCACACCCTGGCCCCCCTCATATATTTCATTCTTAATCCCTGCCAAATTGCTTTTTTGAAATAAAGAAAGGAACAAGTAAGAAAGAAAATAGAGCTGGATAATAACAAAGAAAGGAAGAAGGAACTCAGTCTTTACTCTCTGAAAAATAGTTGATTGCGATTAAAGTTGCTCTCAAAAGAGTACTACCTTTTTCAACACTCATTCTATTGGTTAAAAAATCACTGCATTGTCTCTTTTTATGACTTTGCACAATGCTAAGAAGAACACTGCCTAAACTGTGTGTGTTTAGTAAATCCTATTGACCAACCATGGATTTTCAAAAGATGCTAAAGGACTTTTATGTCAGGAGATGTATTGTAAGGTCTGTTATAATAAGATTTCTTTGTGATATATTTTCCATTGTTTACTATTTGTCTCAAATGGTCAGGTCATACAAGTCAACCCTCCTCAGGAGTGGCACCCACAGTACTAACTCTCCATTGTGGGTTCTACCACAGTTGCCAGGTGGGCTCTGGGTATTCTGAGACCCACCCCCATTCCATATCCTCATCCCCATCCCCTTCCAGTCCCCACCCACACCCCATCCAGATTCCTATTCCCATCCTGATTCCCACTCCACCACACCCCTACCCCCATCTTCATCCCCACTGCCAGTAAATGGGCCTAGGGTAGGCAACCTAGGTCAAATTGGAACAATGAGTCACAAGGAGGAGTTTTCTAGGCACTTCAGAAAATATGCTTCCTTACTCTTAAGAAATAGCCACAAGAAGTTAACAGGAGGTGAAAAGTCAGGCAATCAGCCCAATAATTACTAGAAGCTTTCCAAAACCCAGGGACCTTTCCTTAGGGCAAAGGCAATGTTGGGGAGAACATGGCAGAGAACTAGAAAGAGCCACTGGATCCACCAAACCCAAACTCTGCCCTACCTCTAATTTCCTGTATTCATGCCAATAAATTCCTTTATGATAGAAGCTAGTCTGAGATTGTATTGTGTCTTCTGTTACTCATATTTTAAATATCATACTGACACACTCTACCAAACATAAAAAAAATGGTAAACCGTCATGGCCTGATTTTACCCCAAGAATAGTTATGTGTTGAAGCTATTCTTCCCTTTCTGAGGTTATGACAGTTGCTTACCTGAAGGGTTCAGCTTTTCTCCAGCCATGGCCATCTGGCTAACAAAACCCAGCCAAGATCCCACTGCCCCTAAACTCCTATCCATGCATCCATCCATCCATCCATTTGATAGATCAATAAATTTCTGTCAAGCACTTACTGTGAATATGGCATTTTGCTAGACACAATAAGGCTACAAGAAAAATCAGATGCTTTCTACTCTGAGGGACCTTATAGTCTGAAAGGGTAAAAAACACATAATTACTAAGAGTGAAATGTGGAGAAAAGATAGAGTGTTTGGCAACCCATTCAGGACCCCTTCTGTCTCTCTCTCAGACAGAAGCTTTCTTTCTCTCAGTAAATATGCTCTGTTCTTAACCTTCACTGTTCCTAAAATTCATTCCTTGATTTTAGAGGGCATGAACTTGTACTGGACATCTAGTAGGCTGGGAGTTTCAATCCCTTATTTCATTTGGAGCTCTTCCACTGAGATCATTAGATGAAGGATAAGGATATTTACAAAGTAAGAACCCTGGCTCCCTGCTGAGTCTCTCAGTTAAACTTCTAAACTTCTCAAGTTGACATAATGTATAAACCGTAACAGTCATCTTTGGGAAGACATAGTCTCTGTAATGGTTTTGGAGAAACTCAAACACATGCATACATATTTAATATAAAGAGATGAATATGCTTGCTTGTGTGCAAAGTTGATTACTGCATGGTTGATGATAACTAGCAAGAAAGCATTTGTGACTTCTGGAAAGATGGCAGAAGAGTAAACAGCAGAGTAAACAGTCTCTCTGAGAGAAAGAGTTCAGATGCTGGAATACAACATCATGGAGAGGACAAGAAGGAAGGAAGTGGGTCCCCTGGACCCAGGAAGAATCTAAAACATGAATTGAAACCCACAGAGAGAATAAAAAGAAGAATTTAAACGAAGAAGAAGGTGGTGGCTGGTGGTACCTTAGCCTGGAGGCGGACTCACTCTGCCAGAAGAGCTGTTGAGCCTGGGGAAGCACAGTTGTGATCACGGTTGACCCCAGAGGTCTCAGTGGAGAGGCACAGCAGTGGAAGAGAGTGGTGGACACAGAGACCTGTGCTGACTGGTGGTGAGTGCAGGGGACTCCATCCCCTCTATGGGAGAGAGCAATTGGCAAGGAACCATTTTGGAGTCCCACAGGATAAGCCCAGGGCCAGGACTACTGGTGGCCTCTTCCGGCAGCTCCAGGTTGTGGGCAGACCCGAAGAGCTTGTTTGGACCGAGTTCCATCCTGTGCACATTCCACACAACATTGCTTGGGTTCCTGGCCAGCTTGGGTCCACAGGCCGTGGCCAGCTCTGCTCCTGTGCAAACTCCAGGGCCCCTTGTGGGCTGGTGCCCGGCTCAGTGCAGAGGCACAGGTGCCCAGCATTGGATGCCTGTGGCCAGCACTGGCCAGAAAAGTCAAACAATCTCACTTCGGAGAAGTTGTGGCCAGTGTCAGAGGGGCCTGGGACAACACTGCCCAGTTGTGTGGAAGAAATCAGGACTATGTCAAGATGAAGAGGGAGAGGGCAATCTCTGGCATCCAACCCAAGCAGTGCAAGTCTAGGAGAGGTAAACACATAGGAGATCAAGAGTCTCACACCTGAAATGTCTGAAGTGATGTCAACTGAAGTAAAGCAACAACTCCATGAAGCTATGAGAGAAATTAGAACAAAAATTCTATCCCAGGTAAAAGAAAAAATGAAAAAATAATAAAAGAATTATTAAGCATCTCTAAAGAAGACACATTAAAAAAATAGAGGAGAATAGGAAAATGAGGGAAACCATGAATGAACAATAAGAGAGATTTAGAATGCATGAAACAGATTTAAAGAAATAGCCAGGAAATTAAAAACTCCATTCAAAATTGGCAAAACCACTTGAAAGAAACTGAAGCTAGACTTTCAAACCTTGAAGACAGGTTTGCAGCTTGTGATCACAAATGAAAGATCTCTTAAAAATAACAAGGACTCAGGAATTAACAATTCAATGGCTACAAGACAATTTAAAGAAACATAACTTAAGAATTAAAAATGTGAGTGAAAAATCAGGGGTCAAGACAAATGATACCAGGACCCTATTTACAGAAATAATTTCTGAGAACTTCCAAGCATGGGAAAAGAAAGTGACATCCAAATAAGTGAGGCATATAGAACTCCAGCTAGCCATAACCAAAACAAATCGACACCCAGACGTATAATAATCAAGATCCCAGAAATTCAACTCAAGAACAGAATATTAAAAGCTGTTAGAGAAAAGAAACAGATCACCTATAAAGGAAAACCCATCAGAATCACGGCAGACTTCTCAACACAAACCATCAAGTCAAGAAGAGACTGGGAGCGAAGTATTGCAAGTTCTGAAAGAAAACAACTTCCAACCCAGACTAATGTATCCTGAAAAACTTTCTTTCAAAATTAATGGAGAAACAAGATACTTCCATGACAAAGAACAACTCAAGGAATTTATGATCACCAAACCAACCCTCCAAAGAATACTAAAGGACATTCTAGACAGAGATAAAAACGACCATGGTCTCAGGAACAGTGGCAGAGGAGGACCATCAAGTGGGGCCAGTCGATTGAATGGAGGGGAAAAATAGGGAGCCAATGGCAGGAAAATAGGATAGCAGAGACAATGTAGTGCAAGAGGGCCTCAATGCACCAATAGAAAGAAACAGAGGCATAGTGGATCAGGAGACAGGATCCATCGATACGCTCTATACAAGAAACACATTTAACCAGAAAGAAAATTCATAGTCTGAAAGTCAAAGGAGAGAGAACAATGCCTTATGTGACAGGGAGCCAGAAAAAAAGTAGGGGTAGCTTGCCCATCAACTGCAGAATGGGTAAGAAAGACATGGCATTTTATGTGGTGGAAACCTACTCAACTATAAAAGAAGATAACCTCAAGGCCCTTGTAGGTGGATAGAGGCAACTTGAGATCATGCTTGTGGATGAAATGGTTCAGAGTCACATGGGTGAATTTCATGTTGTCTTCCTAGTATAACAAACTAAAGGATTTAGTGGGATCAAAAATGCACAATACATATTGGGAAAGTGAAAGGGGAGGAATTATCTAAAAAGGGAAGGAAATGACCATTGTTAATCTTTTAGCATGATTTGAAACTCATATTGTCTTCATTGTTCTGATTAGTTTCATTTTATTCTGTTTTGTCTGATTTTATTATACTTGATGGCATGGACAGTTATTTCAAAGATAACAAAATATATAATTGCATCCATTGAGGATGTCCGATTAACTTGTTTAGCAGCCCTGTATTGCTTTCATTGTTTTGTTTTGATTGATTTTACTCTATTCTGTGTTGTTTGATTATAATATGTCTGAAGGTGTAGGCAACTATTGTGAAGATAACAAGAAGTATTACAGTGGCCACTGCTGTTTTACTAGTATCTTGAAGCTCTGTATTGCTTACATTATTCTGCTTTGTTTGTTTTGTTTTGTTTTGTTTTTTGATGGTTTTATTTTGTACTATTTTCTTTGATTTTATTTATCTGATAAATATATATTGCAGATAACAAGAGACATTATGGTAGGCATTATTGATAGCTTTTTATCCTGGTTAGAAATCATGTACCATGTTAATTGTTTTGTAGTGATTGACTCTACTCTGTTTCATTTTGTTTGGTTGTATTCTTTTCAAAATAAAAATCTAATAGTGAAATGTGTGAAATAGTTAATTGTTACTAAAGAACTTTAGATAAAGTTCTATAGCAGAACAACAAAAGAAGAGACTTCACCAGTTGAGAGAATTAGGGCCATTTTTGTAAAGAAGATGAATTTTGCACCAGATTTTGGATGATACAGAACTAGTACAGAGAAAATAAGTGTTTCTGGCAGAGTGGAGCAGGAGCAAAGGCCCAGGAAAAAATCATAGAAAACAGACAAAAAAGACAGTTGGCTGGAAAACAGGACCGCAACTTGAAAGAGTCAGGGAGGCCAGATGGGAAAGGGATGTAACAATAGGTCAAGGTATTATTCTGTGGGCAGCAGGGTGGATCTTGAATCTGGAATGAGCTGGGCAATAGAATGTGGTTTTGAAAGAAAGGAACAGTAGTCAAGAAAAAACACCGCCAAGAACAGAGAAAAGAATCTGAGTGGGCTGGTTCCTCTGCAATCACGAGCCAGGTTGAAAGATACAAATGACTGTACCTGTGATGCCAGTAGGCCTAGAATAAAGGGTAATGTGATGATTAATTTTAGGTGTCAACTTGACTGTATTAAATAACATCTAAAATTCTGGAAAAGCATTATTGTGGATTTTTCTGTGAATAGATTCAGAGGAATTTAGCATGTGATTTTGAGCATTTGAGGGAGGGAAGGTCTACTTTCAAAGAAATTGGACGCCATTCCATTGGTTGGGAGCCTGCCTAACTGGGACATACCAATGTCTTTCCTTGGACATTAGATCTCCAGGCTTGTCAGCCTTTGGATTCCAGGATACATCTGAGATTCCCTCCCTTGGTACTCAGCCTTTCAACATTGAACTGAAAGTAACATCAACTTCCCTTGTTATGAGAGCTTTAGATTTGGACTGAGGTATGCTACCAGTATCCCAGGGTCAGTCTTCAGCCAGCAGATGACCTATTGTGGAACTTCTCAGCCACCATAATTGCATGAGCCAATTCCTTAACAGATCTCCTATGTGGATGTATGTTTTCTTGGTTCTGTCTCTCTCAGAACCCTGACTAATACAGCCAGTTACCCAGAATCTGGGAGCCAGTCCCACATTGGTTAGGCCCAACAGTCTTATGAACAGTGAGATTAGGAAATCCCTAGGTCAGCACCATATGGACCAACAAGGAATGAGTTCTGTTATCTAGTAGCAAGACATGTGAGCATCTGAACAAAGAAGAATAGAATCTGAAGTGGTGCAAACCTGGAAGAACAGGAGAAAGGCCATCAGAAGCTGAGTAGGCAGTAGCATCTATGGCCCAGATAAAGAGTTCTACAACCTAGCCAAAGAATAAGGACAATAGCTGTGTTGTACAGACAATGGCTTCAGAGTTGAGCAGACTCAGGTTTGAATCCAAGATTGTTTTATCTGCTGTGTAAACTTGGGCAAGACATTTAACCTCTCTGAGGCCTTGTTGCCATGTATAAAAAGAATATCAGGATGTCTATCTTCTAGTGTTGCCGTAAGGAATATAAATAATGTATGAGAAGTGCCTGGAACTTGGAGCACTCAATAAATGAGAGTTATTGTCATTATCAACATAATCCGTATTACTTATATTGAACCATAGAGATTGCTTCAGCTCAGGCTGAGAAGATAAAGTGAGACGAACATTTGCCAAGAACAGACAAGCCAAGAGGGGGAGTTGGGCCTCTCCAAACTTTGTCACAAATGACTTCTGTCACTAGGTATCGATCATTTGAAATTGTTGCTTTGTCATCTATTCTTATGTTTGATGATCCTAACACCACGGTCATTATTCTTTCCAGCAAAAATAAAAAGAATCTTAGATTTCTGTCACACCAGTCACAAGACCTGTGTTTGCCCCTTGGATATCCTTTCATCTTCCTTATGGAGTAAGCTGTGGTCGTTGTACAGGGATACAGATCACCAGCCTGGCGTCCAACGACCATCTCTGTGGTTTCTGACTAGATCTCATTAGCTAAGTGAGGTCATGCCCAGAAAGATTCATGCTGACAGGGGAGATTAGTGGCGGGCAAGGGGACGCAGGTGCCTACAGGATGTGTTGCTTGTGATGACTCACCCAGAGTGGTGTTAGAAAAGACTTTTTAGGGTAGAAAAATCCAGGTCACAACCTTCTGAAGTCTGTGAGGAGTCCAGTGATAATGTATTTCATCAGGCAAGGGCACTGACCATAGTGATCCCAAATTTCCAGTTTATTTGGCTTGCCTTTGCTTTAGCAGCCAATCCAGTAATAACCAACATTTATTAAAACTTCAATGCATGCCAGGCTAAAAATAGGCTAAAATGCCGGGCTAAAGCATTTTATACACTGTTCCACTGAATCCTGACCACAATCCTATGAAATTAGTATTGTTGTTTGCTTCATTTTATAGATTAATAGAAGGCCAATGAAGTCAAGGAACTTGCCTAAAGTCACACAGCTATTAAAACTGTTGAGCCAGGTTGAGAATCCAGGTTTTGCCAATTTCAGGTCTCTAGCTCTAAGTTAGAATGGCAACTGGCATGTCTCACACTTTAATATGCACATAAGTCACCAGGGGAGTTGTTAAAATGGAAGTTTTGATCCAGTTGATCTAGAAGGGGCCTGAGACATGACATCTCTAACAAATTCCTAGGCTATGTGAATGCTGTTGGTTGATGGCCCACCATCTTTGAACAAAGGACTGTCTGATTTGGTTTACATTGATTCCTAGGCTTCCTTCTTCGAAGCAGGTTAAAGTTCCAAGATAAGATATTTTTAAGCCAGTTATATGGGTAGGGGGTACAGCTCAGTAGTGAGTACTTAGTGTGCCTAAGGCCCTGGGTTGGATCTCCAGCACCACCACACACACACACACACACACACACACACACACACACACAGGAAAAGCATTTGTGAAGAATGTAACCTAACTCTATGCTGAGTAACTGATTTAGTACGCCCATACATTTTCTCACAAAAACTGTGGAGTCTGGGAAGGTCCTGGCTTTGTGCAGGTTCTCCGAGTCTGAATCAAGGTGTCATGAGTCAGTGTTCTCATCAAAGCCCATGTCCAAGGTCCTTCAGGTTGTCTCAGGACTCCATAACTTGTGGTTAGTGTACTGAGGCCCTGTTTACTGGCTAGTTTTCAGCTACAGGCCACTCTCAATTCCTAGACTCTGAATTTCTGGCAACCTGACCCTTCTATCTTAAAAGCAATCAATCTCCCTTTTATTTATTTATTTTTAATTTTTCTTTTAAAGAGAATAAAACCAAGCAAAATAAAACAGAATAAAGCCAATCAAAACAAACCAGTGTAAATGACACAAGACTTCAAAACAATAGAAAAATCAACAATGGTTACCATAATGCCTCTTATTGTCTTCAAAATAGCTGCAGATACCTTTAGACATAGTAAAAATCAAACAAAACAGAACAGAATAGAACCAACAAAACAAAACAATCAATGCAATAAAGGACTTCAAAAAAAGCTAAGAGTAAATCCAAAATGGTTACCATAATATATCTTGTTATCTTTGAAATAGCTGCCCATGCCATCAAACACAACAATATCAAACAAAACAAAGAGAATAAGGCCCAACCCAACAAAACAATGAAAATGACAGCAGACTTCAAAACAAGGTGATAGGGAATTAAGAATGGCTACCTCCTTCAGAGGGAGATCCCCCATAGATGCTACACTGAGTATTGTTATCCTTTGAATAGATGATCAGACCACCAGCTTTAGACCTGCAAAGCCAGTGAAACACAAAACACTACAAACATTAAATTGTATTTTACAGGCTGGGGATTTAGCTCAGCAGCTTAAGCACCTGTCTGGCAAGCATGAAGTCATGAGTTCAATCCCAGATACTAAATAAATAAATAAATAAATTGTATTTGGCCTCAATAGCTGTCATCACAGCCTGTGTTTCTCCACATCAGCCAGTTGCTTACAGCATGTTGTGGGGGGGGTGGGGTTGGCTCTTCTTGTTTCCCTGCCCGCATACCAGAAGGGACAAGCATCTGGCTCTACTCCCAACTGTCCACACATAGCGCCAATTTGCAGGGAGGGCTTGCTTCTTGGTGACTTCTTGTACTCTTCCCCTGCAGTCCGAAAATGGCACTGACTCATGGGAAAAGGCTGACATCTGCACATGGCGCGATTCACAGGGAATCTCCCTTTTATTGAATTTCTCCCACATGTGGGACCTTTGACTTCTGTCTGATTTGTAAACCCAGATTTAAAGGGCTCACACGATGAGATCAAGTTTACCTAGACAATCTCCCTATCTTAAGGTCATTGATTTGGAAATTCAATTACATCTGCAAAATCTCTTCACAACAGAACCTGAGGCAGCATTTGATTAAACAATAACTGGGATAAGGCTTATGAATTTCAAGGTAGAAAAATCTCAGAGCCTACCTCAAAATTCTGCCTATCACAAAGTGTTTTGGTATTTTTGGATGAGCTGCTCTGTTAATTGATCAATATTTTTAGAGTTCTGGAAATTGAGATTGTCTAAGCTGCCTCATTTCTGCTTTCATTTTTGCTCATTTGTTAAAAACCATCCTTTAGTATACAATTTACCAACAATGGTTTCAAAATGAAAACAGACTGAAATTTCCAGCAAATCAAGCTAAACCCTTTTTCTCTTATTTGTTGTGTAAACTGGAAGTATAAAATAGCAACTGAGCCATATATCATTTGGGGGTTTGCATTGACTCATTAGCTGTGTCCAGGAATACATTTTCAGAAGCGAGGAAGGCAGCTCTTTTTACAGAGCTCTGAGTGCTCACAGATGATGTGAGCTGACAACCCTGAGTGCCTGCATTTTGGAGGAGGAAGGTTTGTAATATCCTGTCAGAGCTGCAACTGAGATGACAAGCATCAAGCTCATCTTTCCTGATTCCCAGCCTATTTTCCTTCCAGTGATACTGCGCTATGGTTACGTGGCTTAGAAAATGTTAACCCAGCATTGTTTTCCCCCACTTGATTCTAAGAGTAGTCAAAGTAAGAAGCAGGAAGGAAGCTGCTGAAAACCTCCTGGGAGAGATCTTCTTTCTCTAAGCAAAGCCAAGAGAGAAGCAACACATACCCCTGCACTGGATTCTGGGTTTGGAGGGTGGTTTGGAAAGTGGGACTGTCTTAGGTCATTTGGACCATTATAACAAAATGGCATAGACTGGGTGGCTAGTTGCTCTTAAACAACAGAAATTTGTCTCACAGCTCTGATGACTGAGCCAGCCAAGATCAAGATGTCAGCAGATTGTGTGTCTAGTAAGAACCTGCTTCCTGCTTTACAGACACACATCTTCATGTGGCAAAGGGGGCAAGGAAGCTCTCTGAGGATTCTTTCATAAGGGTACAAATGTCATAAATCAGGGCATTAGCCTCATGATATAATCACTTCCCAAAAGCTCCAACCATCACTTTCAGAGAGAATTTAGGGGGACAGAGGTTCAGTCTAGAGCAGAGGTCACAAAAGCCCCTCATCAAGAAGTAGAGCTAAACAGGATGATTCTGTTTGATTGCAATTCTCTTTGGTGCCCCCAGAGCTACATAGCAAGATCATTGCATAGGAAATATCACCATTTTTTGACCCCATTCACAGCATAGAGTAGCAGTGGTGAACATACAGCATGTGTACCTCAGCAGACTGTTTATATCATTGAAAACTCTAAAAGGTTCACCATCACTGGCATAGCGTACAGTGAGGTAATGGCTGTAGGAAAAGTCAAGTATCCATTGTAACCAAAAGTGAAGAGAGATAGGAATTGGTCATAATGTTGCTTCCTCCAGAGTTTAAAAGGCACAGCTGAGCTGACTGCTTTTGACTACATTTTTGCAAACACATTACAAGCTCTGCTTTGCATTTTCGGTCCAATGGCATCATTTTTGAAACATGAATCATAAAAGCACCACATTTCTACTGTGCCTGCTGAGACATGCTTTATCATCCTCCTCTTTCAGTATCAATAAAATGATACTGTCATTCCAGTTGGGAGGTATTTTGATTGTTCCAAACAGAGAGCTGACTGATCACACTGAGTGTGTGTGTGTGTATGCAGCTGTGCGTTTATATGTCCTTTCTGGGGTTGAGAAGGAAATTGTCTCATCTTAGCAATGGATAAATGCATTTTTATGGTAACTAATTACTGAGTTGAGACTTTCTACGGAAATTTCTAGCATCATGGCAATTTACTAACAGACAAAGGTAATTCCTTGCTAAAGGCATCATTAGCAAAAGTCCTATGCCACTAGCTTCTAAATAGAAGCATAAATGTAGGGTAGTAAAGTAGAGACTGGGAATAAAATAAGAGGTTTGGAGTGAATGATTTCTAAGGGTTCCTTTGATTCAAGGAAAATTTTAAGCTTAACTTTGGAAGACTTAGAAATGATGATAAAAGCTTGAAAGGAGAGTATAAATTTAGGAAGGAATGGAAATCTTCTCAAGTGATGAATACATTTGTGACTAAGGATGTTTGCATGTGTGTGTCTGCTATGACCCTAACACTGACAGGATTTTTTTTTTTAAGATCAAAATGATGAGCCGGGTGTGGTGGCTCACGCTTGTAATCCCAGCACTCGGGAGGCTGAGACAGGCGGATCGTTGTGAGTTCAAGACCAGCCTGGGCTACAAAGTGAAATCAAGACCAGCCTGAACGGCATAGTGAGACCCTGTCTCAAAAACACCACGGCTGGGGATCTAGCTCAGCGGCCTAAGCGCCTGCCTGGCAAGTGCAAGGTCGTGAGTTCAATCCCCAGTGCCGCAAAAAAAAAGATCAAAGTGATGGCTCAGGTCTATGGCAGAATAGAAAGGACTTAGAAAGTAGCCAGAAACCTGGGAGCACGGCAGACCTTCCCAAAAGGTCTTGGCAACAAGAGCCATACTGAGAAGTCATACCGAGAAGCAGGCTAGCCAACCAGTGCCAGGAAGAGAGAGAGCGATAAGCTAAAGTGGGGGAAGCACCAGATGTACATTACAGAGATCTGGGCAGTCACAAAACTCATCTTGGCTGCTCTGGTTAGTGAGCAGCAGAGTCTGCACTGTGGAGGGTTAGGTTCAGTGGTAGGATATGGATTCTTCAGAGGATTAACGGCAGCAAGAGGAGCTATCCAATCTAGTGCAAATGGGACACCAAGCGAGGGTTACCCAAAAAGGGCCTAAGGGGTAGGCTGTTAGGGATTTAATCTCCATTCTTGCGGCTGGCTACTAGAATCAGAAAAAGCTTTGTGTAGGTCCAATAACAAGGATGATTTGATGCTATGTCTTGAGAAACTAGTTTAAGGATTCTTTGGTTCTACCCAACTACAGAGATTCTCCGGATTTTTTTAGTAAACAAAAAACAGTAGATTCTAGGCCTTAGGAGGGAGTTGTTGATGGAGGTGAAAACAGAAGAGTGAAAAAAAAAAATCTGAGATTTTTTTTCATCCTGTTCCTAGCAAAGCATGAATAGTTGAGCCTCTCATTCCTGCAAGGAAAGTCAGTAATGGAGCCACTAGTGAGGCTTATGAGGTAGAAGATAAAGACAGGAAGTGGAGTTGCTGATAAGAGAAGAACATGATTAGGGTGACTGTGGCGGTAGTTCTCAGTCTCTTCTCTGTAGTCTGTTTTAGTCCCTGGGGGATCTGAGCTTGACATACGACAGCACCAAATTCAAGCCTCCAGAGCATTTCTCTCCATTTCCTGCCTATGCTCCCCCTTCTTATCACCCCCACTCTTTGTTTTCCTTCCATTTGTTTAATGACTGCTATTGAATCAAACTTTCCTATTAATTAAAACCCTTGGGATCTTGAAGCTTTAGTCAACTTTCCAATCTATATATGACATAATGATACAGATTGTGTTCCAATAGCTCCACATCCCACTGCTGACAGCATAGGTCACCTGTTTAGCACAGTCAGGATGAATGCCACCAAGTTGTTTACTGTATATTGAGGAGTATGAGTCAACTCAGCATATTTGTCCATCTTCATGACCTTTACTGACTTAAAAAAGAAAGAAAGAGGGGTTTTGACATACTCTTTTAGCATTGGTGGTTGCCTTTCCCAGTCTGCTGCTTTTTAAGAAATTCCTAATAGTTAATGTCAGCTCCCAGGACACTAGCTTATAATGCTGAGAAAAGAACTACTCTTAGAGAGTACTGGCTCTTAGATGCTGTTTTACCCTGCAGAAGCAGAAAGAAATCTGAACATGGATAATCTCTTTCCTTTAGCAGTATCTTAAGCAGACCTGACACTTGGGTTGGAAAAGCATATCATTTTATTCCAATTTACAGAAATTATGTTAACCTTAAGAAAAGAATGTGTGTACTATGCCACTGAGGAACTTCTTCCAGGGACTAGTAGCAGGACAAAATAATAGTCCTCCTATAAGACTATTCTACAGGTGTGGTGACTTATACAAGGCACTGGTGGTGGTGGGAGATAATGACAATGATTGACACTTGTCAGGCAATTTGTAGCACATTGTTTTCAACTTTCTTTCATCTTTCCAACCAGCCTGAGATAAAGGCATTATTTTATTATGTAGTCTACAGATGAGGACATAGACTTATTTTCTTAAATGGTAGTCAGTGAATTGCAATCTGGAAATGAACCCAGTGTTTCTGAATCTCAATCTCATAGCCTACTCAATAAACCAGAGATTCTGTTCCATTATATGACAATAATTTGTGAAAAGCATCACATAATAATTTGTCATTAACAAAATAATATATTTGGTGATGATTTAGAATCATAAGCCATACTAAATAACGTCTCTCTCCTTTTTTTCAAATTCTAATTTGCTTTTTGAGCAGCGATAACGCCACATTGTAGCAAGCTACTGAGGGAATCTTGTGCATCAATTTTATCTGTGTAACAGCACTAAAAGACTGTTACTGGCAGAAACAAAATAGTTGAGATTATAAAATTAGTACTTCCTAGTGGGGCATGGTGGCACATGCCTGTAATCCCAGCAATTGGGAGGCTGAGACAGGAGGACCACTATGAATTTGAGGCCAGCCTGGGATACATAATGAGTTCAAGGCTAGCCTTCACTACAAAGTGAGACCCTGTCTCAAAACACAAAAAACAAAACAACTTAGTGTTCCTTTACTTCCTTGCAAAAAACTGGCTTTCACCAAAGTTTGAATTTGAGTTTTTCCGTGAGGGTATGTGTTGGTTGTCTGAATATCATCCGTTCTGAATATCTCCCAAAGACAACATGGAGAGTGACTGTAGCTCATTAGGCCTCTTCTGGACAGATCCTGATCCAACTATGGTAATCCATAGCCCAGTTCCTTCCTTAGGCCTCTAACATGTACCAAAGTTGGATTCTCATCCCTAGCTTGTACTAATGTCATGAGCTTTTGTTTATAGGGAAAATTTGTATAGCCAACTCATTTTTTTTTCTCCTTTTTTTTCTTTTTAAGACAGAAAACTTACTATGTTATCCAGGCTGGTCTCAAACTCCAGGGCTCAAGCGATCCAAGCCTTCCAAGTACCTGAAACTACAAGTATGTAGCACTGTACCCAGCTATATAGCCAACTCTTAATTCTGATTTGTATGTAAGGTTAAAATGTGTTTTATTAATGGTAGTGCTATTACTATGTTTGTAAATGTAGGCTATAGAATACTGTATCTACTGTAATTACACAAATATAAACATTCTTGAAGAACTGAGAACTTGCTGTGGTATCCCTCCTGGTCAATCCGCAGAAGTTCTGAGTTTATATGACTTAGGGTGACAGTTAAGTCATACAAAATAGCTTTAGGACACATGTTTACAAAATAGTGCTGTTGCTTTTTTGGGGGAATTACATGTACATTTTATGCAAGAACACAGGATATGAATGTGCATTGAATAAAGATTTACACCTACACAGAAGTTCCCAACAGGGAAAGGGGAATCAATTTTTGTCCCCCAGGGGATGCTTAGCAAGATCTGAAAAGACTTGATTTTCAAAGCTTGCTGTTGGTGTGCTAAGACTATTGGCCTCTAGTGGGTAGAGGTCAGAGATGCTGCTAAACATTGAACAATACCCAAGACATCTCCCCTCCCCCACAACAATGAATTATTTGCCCCCAAATGATAAGAGAGTTGAAGTCAGGAAACTCTAATCTACACAGACACTAAAATGATGAGCATGTCAGCAGATGTCAACATCTGATGCAGCCAAGCAAACTGCAGCCAGGTTTGATGATATTATCACAACTCAGATATCCCTATGTCCTCCGGCTTTTAGAGGCAGTTTAGTTCAAGCCTCCAGCCAGTGGTAGAAAGTCACTCCCAAGAGTCATTGAAGGTGTACAGGTGTGACTTTTGTTTTAGTTGGGGTGGGGGTGGCATTTGCCTTACTCATTGCTATTGCTTGTTTCAAACTTGCTTTCAGCCCCTGCATCTGCTGCCCCTCTCCCAGGCCCACTCTTTCACATTGGATACTATTCCTCTCCCTCCCTCCTTAAAAACATCTCTTACATATGCTTATTGTTGGTTGCAAACAATTGCTGACAGTTTAGGGTTATTTTTGAACTTCCCAAGTGTTTCTCACACAGGAAATGTCCCAATGCCCATAAATTTGCATAGACTTTAGCTGTCCCGATCAGTAACCAGAGCTCCTTACCTTCTCACAACTCTCTTTTTTTCAGATTTTTACAGTCTCTTATGCAGTCAACTAAATATTTACCAATTCCTTTTTCTTCCTTATGCAGAGCAGTTTGTCCTTAGTGTTTCTTCCCCTGCTCTGGGTGGGGCGGCAGTGGGATTACTTGAGTAGGAACATCAGAGTATTTTCACAAGTAACTACAACCACAAAACAAAACCAATATCCCACGGGAAAAATCATGCTACTCTTCTGAAGACAAAGTGTACTTACCGTACTTGTTTTATGTAGAATTTATAACTTCTTTGTACATGAGGGGAAAACAATGTAGTGTCACCGTTAGGAAGAGTTGGCACTGAAGTTAAACTGCCTAAGACTGGACTTTTGTCTCTGTCACCCATTATCTGCACAACAGTTTGGATTTTGAATGTGTTCCACAGCCCCATACGCTAAAGGCTCAGTCTGCAGGGTGGTGCTATTGGGAGGTGGTGGAGTCTTCAAAAGCTGGAGTACAGGAGGAGATCACTGCAGTGTGTCTTATAGGAGACAGTGTGAGCCAGCACTCTCCTCACTCTTTTGCTTCCTGGTCATGAGGAGAAGAGTTTTATTCTATCATATGCTTTAGCTAGGATGTGCTGCCTTGCTACAGGTCCAAAACCATGCTAACTGATCATGCAATGGAACCTCTGAAAATGTGAACCCAAATAAACCTTATTTCTTCATGTTAATTATCTTGGGTATTTGCTATAGTAACAGAAAGTTGACTAACATCCCGGATGACCTGAGCAAGTTACTTAACCTCTCTGTCCTTTAGTTTCTTCACTATTAAAATGGGGGGAAATAGTGTTTATTTCATAGAGGTGTTGTGAGAATTTAAAAAAAGGTAATGAGTGTGAAGGACTTCAGTTCAGTGGCTGATATTTGCTCAAGAAATAGCTGCTCAAGAAACAGTGAGTACTAGAGTGAGATATATAGGAAGACAGCTCATGTAAGAGAGAAAACATGCAATAAGCACATTCCAACAGAGAGGGATGAGTGTACTAAGCTATAGGGATTCAAAGAAGACAAAGAATTTCTCCCCTTAAAGAGCTCCCTGTCTCCTGTGAAAGACAGAAAGTAAACAAATAACTATAATGTGATGTGATAGTGTTACAGAAAAAGTCTGTACTTGTCAAAAGATTTTTATTCACAGTGACCAAGACATCCGGTTGTTGTGGATAAACATCAGTTTTTATCCCACTGGCAGTGCATATTACATTCTTCTGGCAGTGAAAAGGAGTTAAATGGAATATCCCTGGGTATCTGGATGTAGCCAGTACCACTGCCAAAATCTACAGCTTCAGGAAGCAAAATGTGACTCTGTTCTGACTTTATTGCTGGACTTCCCCATCTCAGGTAATCTTGGAGAAGGTTTTACACACCATGGTGGGCTGCTCCTGACTAAGACTCAGGGTTCTGCAGCATCTTAGAGGACAGGCAGGAGGACTGGGAATGTGGCTCAGGATAGGGCCTTTGCTTCAATCCCCTAGCATCAAAACAAAACAACAAAAATGCAGTCGGGAGTGAGTGAGCAACCTCCACCAGTCCTAAAGGGAAGTAAAAAAATAAAAATAAAAATAATTTACCATACCACATTCAGAAAAAGCCTAAGTTAATAAGTAGAGCATTAAGCATCCCCATTTTAAAAAACTTAAATCATAGAGACCATACTTTCTTGTTTCAAGAGATTTGTAGAGTAAGTAAATGTCCTAAATAAGCACATTTCCATACAGCAATGATTATAAAAATGCAAATGTTATTCTTTGTATAATTCCAAGATATGTTTATCTCCATCTTCTTTCCAACCTTTTCAATATATATCATGGCCTAGGTAGATTACATAAATCTGTAGATTACAGAAACTCCATGAGTTATTTTGTCTTTTGAAGGAGAGTTGGAGGGCTGGGGATTGAACTCAGGGCCTGTTGCATACTAGGCAGGGACTCTACCATTAAGCTATGCCCACTGCTCCTTGTACTGATAAAGTTAATGAAAGGATAGACTTTTAAAAATCTGTGAAGAATATTGGCAAAACATTGAGCATCACAAAACAAGAAAGGGGCATCATTATGAAATAGCATATAATGACTCAATTGAATGAGGAAAAATTAAATTTAAATTTATTTCTCGTAATTACTAGGATAAATTCCAAGTAGACATAATATTTAAATGTAAAAAATGAAACTACCAAAGTATTAGAAGAAACTAAAAGATTGTTATTCACCTTAAAGTGCAAAGGTCTTTTTAGTGATGATACTACATTGATGAGAACCATAAAAGAAAAGATTGTAGGAAAGATACTTTTAGACTTTGGGATACATGAGGAATGTTTGAACAAGATCCCCCTAAAAGCAAAAATAGATGAATGGGATTGTATCAGACTAAAAGATAGTGCACAGAAAATGAACCAATCACCAGAGTGAAGAGACAACCTACAGAATGGGAGAAAATATTTTCAAACTATCCATCTGACAAAAAGGTAATGTCCAGAGTTATAACAACAACAACCCCCCCCAGCAAAATACCACTAATCTAATTAAAGATTGACAATAGATCTAAACAGATATTTTTCTAAAGAACACATATATGGCCAACATATATGACCAACTATATATATATATATATATATATATATATATATATATATAAAGCTCAACATCATTAATCATCAAGAAAATGCAAATCAAAACCTCAATGAATGGACAGAGATTGATCAATAGATACTAGTTGTAGCTTTGGAGTGCTACTGGGTAGTAGGAGAACTGTAGATAACAATAATGTACTGTATATTTCCAAAGGGCAGAAGAAAGGTTTCTTTTTAGCACAAAGACACAACGAATGGTTGGCCATGGTGGCGCACGCCTGTAATCCCAACACTTGGGAGGCTGAGGCTGGAGGATCCTTGTGAGTTCGAGACAAGCCTGGGCTACAAAGTGAGCTCAAGGCTAGCCTGAACGGCATAGTGAGACCCTGTCTCAAAAAGTCAAAAAAATTTAAAAAATTAAAAAAATAAAGAAAGAAACAATGAATGAGGAGATGAATATATTTAACCTGATATAAGAATTACACATTCTATACATGTATCAAAATATCACATGATACCACATTAACATGCACAGTTTTTGTTTTCATGCATCAGTTAAGAATACATTTAAATTTTTTAAAAGATTGATATATTCAATCTCATAACATTAAAATTCTCTGCATGGAAAAAACTACAAGCAAAGTCAAAAGACACATGACAAATTGGATGGAAATATTTGCAGCTCTATGGCAGACCAAAGACTAATTTTCCTTAAATATAATGAGCTCCTACAAATCAGAAAGCAAAAGATTACCATGCAGCAGAAAAACAGGCAAAGGAATATGAGCAGGCAAAACCTACAAGAGAAAGGGCAAATAGCCTCTTAGCACATGAAAATGAATCAGTCTCACTCCCAAGAGAAGAAAGATGTAAATTAAAACAATGCTGAGAGTCCGTCCTACTCCAGAAAGAACAGCTATCATCAAGAAATCAACCAATAATAAATGTTAGAGGGCTGCAGGGAAAAAGGAAACCCTTCTCTACTGTTGGTGGTAGTGTACACTGACACAACCACCATGGAGATAGGTATGGAGATTGCTCAGAAAACTAGGATTAGAGGTCCCATTTGACCCAGCTATTCCCCTTCTAGGTATCTTCCTGGAAGAACAGAAACATCACACAACAGCAATACATGCGCACCCATGTTTATAGCAATATAGTTTGTAATGGCTAAATCATAGAAAAAGCCCAAATGTCCATCAGCCAAGGAATGGATAAAGATGTGTGTTGTTTTTTTTTAATATAATGGAGTACTATTCAGCCACAAGGAAGGATAAAATTGATGCATTTCTAGGTAAATGAATGCAACTTGAGACCATACCCTTAAGTGAAATAAATCAGACTCACATGTGTAAACATCACATTGTCACCCTGGTATGAGAAACTGAAAGAATAAATAAGGACCAAGATGTACAATAGATACTGTGTAATGGGAAGAAAGGAAGAAGGGGGAAAGGAAGGGAAGGAATGGGGGGAAAGGATACAATGGAAACAAAGTTTTGCAAGTAGGGAGGGGAAGTTGGGTTGAAGGGAAGAGAGGGATGGAGAAAAATAGAGAAATCAATATATCATATACAGGTACAAATTCTCAATGATGAATGTGATCATGTATATCTAAAATGTACTAATAAACTTCATTATATTTTTTTAAAAAAGCTACTCTGAGGTATCGGTTTTTGATTATCAAATTACCAAAGATCCAAAAATCTGATAAAAAGCTCTGTTGACAAGGGTATTTTGAAAGCAGCATGTTTATACCTTGCTAGCGGGAGCGTGAATTGGTGCAACACAAGGTAGGTCAACTAGGCACTAAGTCCACTTTGAGGAATTTATACTTCGGAGAGATATTTCCCAAGTTACAAAATTAAATGTATACAGTATTATCCACTATACCAGTGCCCTTTTTATTCTTTTCTTTTGTTTGTGGTGCTGTGTTTGAACTCAGAGGCTCACCCATGTTATGCAAATGTTCTACCACTGAGCTACATCCCCAGCTCTATATCACTGTTTTCAAAGCAAAATATTATTAGCCAATAGATACCTATCCCATCCATAAACTGTGGCACATCCATACAGCATAATACAACACAAAGAAAAAAAATCTTTGTGTGTGTGTGTGTATATATATATATATTTTTTTTGCCCTTACATACACATAAAATACATGTGTGACCAGTGTCAGCAGTAGACAGAATACTGCGGTATACACTTTTTGTACTTTTAACTGAATATTGAACTACTGAACTATTACTTATTACTACTTGTTGTAGTCAGGGGTTGCAAGGAGAACAATTACATACAGGACACATAATTTATAGTAGTATTTTATGCTAGTCACCCAGAATCAAATACAAGTGCAGGAAATCTGTTTACACACCAAAGACCTAGAGAATCCAGCCAAGGGTCTGGATCCCAAGGCACTACCATGCATAAGTTCAGCTGAAAACCTAGAGCCCATGACAATGCCTCCCACAAGTCCAACTGGAGGCCCAGAGCCCACGACAATGACTCATGCAAGTCTGCTTCACAGATTCTGCACTGGGAAGGCCCAAAGGTCAGTGGTGAAAGCCAGAAAGTTTATGCCAGCGGGGTGAAGGATTTGGGCTAGTATACTGAAGGTTCTGCAGTGGAGCCAAGAAGTGATGCTCAAAATAAGGACTAGGGCTCCCCCGAAAAGTACCAGAGCCATCCTCAGCAACAACGAGGTCCCAAGCTTCTCTGACGATGAGAACCGCCAAGTCCATACCAAGGAGTCAACGTGACAAGCTTCTCCTGGAGACTGAACAGCTTCAAAAGAACCAACAGCTCCAAACAACAACGCTTAGGAGAACCCACAAAGTTACTCTTCCTCTCCAGGTCTCTTTTTATGCTGGCAACAGTCCTCAGGTGGGCCATCCACACTCAGCACCATGCTGATTCAGTTCAGCTGGTGTTTAAGTTGACCACCAGTTGCCAGTCCACTATGCTACTTTAAAAACTGAAATAAAAATAGGTCAACATTTGTTTAAAGTTATAAACATTTGTATATATATATATATATATACATATATATTCATTCATATGCATATATATATTCATTCATATGTGATCAAGTTCTAAATCTATGTATAGTTGATTTTCTAATTAACACTTGTTCCTCTTCTTAGATTCTTAATATAATCTGATTTTATTTAGGCATTTACCCCTGTGCCTCAGTCCATATTTGGGACTGACTGACCTAAGGGTACTTATACTCTCCTGACCAGTCTTTGGTTCAGTAACCCAGGCAGGAATCAATCAGTGTATGGTCGTGCTCTGAAGACAGAGGCTAGCTCAAAAATAAGCATGTGACCAAAAGTATGCTAGAGGTTCTAGGGAAAGAAGTTTCCTATATTTGAGTGAACTTCCAATTGATGGCATCTCTATGTGAGATCAACAGTGGCTATAGCTATTTTGCTTCCATGAAGCAAGCAGCCCAAGGTCAAAGCTAATACCATACAGTTGGTGAGACCACTGTATGGTATTCCAGAGATAGATTGAGAGCTATTAAACTAAACTCCCCCTGAAGACCGCCTGCATCCTGGGCTTCTAGCTATACAAACATACTTTCCCTCATTATTTATATGAGTTGGAATACAGTTTTCTGTTACTTGCAGCTGCAGGCTGGTACTCATGTAGCACAGAGAATGTTTCCAAGAATTCAAGTGAAACACATGGGTAAATCAGAAGGGAAAAAATGTCTCCTGAAGTTTCTCAGACTTAGCAAACTGCCAAAGCGCATGGCATGTGTTGACATAAAAATTTTCCAAATCAGACTCAGGATTCCAATTAGAATACAGTGCAGAAGCAGAAGAGGAGAAAGGGTGTAGAGACTAAGAACAAAGATCTCATACATCAGCAGTGGCTGGGGCTGGGTGTGGTCTTATTGACTTTGTGTTAACATTCTTTTCAATATTTTTCTCAGATGAAAGTATGAATATGTTCCGTTTAGAATTAAATACTAGTCAGAAAATGGTAGTGAGCTTAGCCCAAACAAAACCCAATAAATTAACATTGGGTTTTTAAACACAAGCCTGGGGTTGGGAGTATAGCTAAGTGGTATAGTAGCTTGCCTAGCAAGAAACAAAACAAATCAGAACAAAACTCTTCCTCAATTAGAGATTATGAAATTTAGGAAATACAATAGGAAAGGTTAAAGCAGAGTTCACTTTTGTATTCTTGAGACAATGATTTTCACAAATATTTTTGAGGTGCCATATTTGAAATCATTTGTCATAAACCATTTGTTCTCATTTTCTGGTAGTTCCAGAGGCTGAGGTTCACTATACGATTCAGATTGGGAGGCTGTATATAGCAGCTCTCTGAGCAAAAAGAATCCTGGAAGTGGGTGATGGGGTTTTCTACCCTTAATCATCTTCTGACGACCTTTGAAGAAGAGAAGGAAAACGAGGATTCTATAAAGCAGACTTGAGTCCTAGGTGATCAGAGAAGTAAGAGGAAAGCTGGCAGAGTCATGTTCCTGAAGCAGAGATTAAATAAGAGAGGGATTGAAAAGCACCTGCTGGATTTGGAAACTAGGGAATAGTTGGTGATGTGGGCAAGAGCAGTGATGAAAGTGTAATTCAAAACATGTGAAGGACATCGTTTCATTGGAGACTTGGTTGAGCTGGTGAGGACAGAGTGAAGACAGTGTGGAAGCTAGAATAGGCGCAAGGATGAGGGGACCTGTATATGGGCTGAAGGTAGTTTCAGCAGAAAGTGTAAGAAACCTTGTGGAAGCTGAGGACCAAAGTCAACAAACAGCAGATGATGGGCTCCACAGCATAGCTTCAGAGATTCCCTCAGGCAGAACAATACCTGTTCCACTGAGAAAGAAGAAGAAGAAAAAGGGAGAAATGATGAAAGCGTATGTAGATAAATTCAGAAGTAGGAGGTTAGGAAACAGAGGAAATTCAGTTTGATCTCCTCTGTGCTTTTTGTGAGTGAGGTTGGTATGGATGTCTTGTGAATTGTTGAGATTGTAAAAGTCATTAAGAAAGACAGAAGTGCTGAGTACAAACCAAAGAATAACCAGGAAGAGTTCAGGTAAAAGCTAAGGTTAGTACCTGAAAAGTTCTGTTAGTTTGTGTGCTACAGGAAGATGTATACTGAAGTTTCAGAGAGCAAGTAGTGGACTTAGTAGTTATGAAATTGCAAAACTGCGAGATCTAAAATGGATAAAGAAGTGAAGGAAGGTCGGGGTGTGGCTCAGTGGTAGAATTTGTGCTTAGCTGGGTTTGATCTCTAGGACAGAAGAAGATGAAGAGGAAGAGGAAGAAGAGGAAGAAGAGGGAAAGGAAGAGAAAAATAGTGGTAAGGGGTCCAGCAGAAAGAAAAAAAAAGAAATTAATAAAAGGAAAGGTCAAGGGCAGTGATTCCTAATACTCATTTACAGACAAAAATGCAAGTCTCTAGAATTAAAAAAAAGAAAAAACAACAATTCTGGACAACAAAGGCAAGGCAGGGGGCATCATAATCCGTGACTTGAAACTATACTACAAAGCTACTGTGATTAAAAACAGCATAGTACCGCCAAAAAATTACAGACTCAAAGATCAAAGGAACAGATTAGAGGATGTAGAAACAACTCCAGACACACTCAGCCACTTCATCTTTGACAAAGGAGCCGAACACCTTCACTGGAAGAAAGATAGCCTCTTCAATAAATGGTGCTGGAAAAACTGGCTTTCTACATGCCAAAGATTAAAACTAGACCCATATCACTCATCATGTACTAAATGAAAACCAAAATGAATCAAAGGTCTAAATATTAAAAAAAAAAACCCCACCAAATCTGCTGGAAGATAGAATAGAGCTCTTGAAGACATTGGTGTAGGCAAAGACTTCATGAACAAAACCCCAATTTCACAGGAACTATCACAAAGAATCAACAACTGGGATCTCATCTTATTAAAAAGTTTTTGACAGCAACAGAAACCACCAACAGAGTGAAGAGACAACCCACAATATGGGAAAAAAAATGTGCCAGTTGTTCCTCAGACAAAGGAGCACTATCTAGAATATATAAAGAACTCAAAAAAATTAGACGCCTCCCCCAAATTTAAAGACTCAATCCAAAAATGGGCATCTGAAGTGAATAGACATTTCTCAAAAGAAGAAGTAGAAACAGTAAGTAAATATATGAAAAAATGTTCAATATCATTGGTAATTCAAGAAAGGCAAATTAAAACAACACTGAGACTCCATCTTACCCCAGAAAGAATGACTATTATCAAGAAATCAACCAATAACAAATGTTGGCTGGGGTGTGGGGAAAAAGGAACATTTCTCCACTGTTGGTAGAAGTATAGATTGGTGCAACCACTGTGAAAATCAGGGTGGAGATTCTTCAAAAAACTAAAACTAGAAATTCCTTTCGATCCAGCTATTCCCTTTCTTGGTATCTTCCCAAAAGAATTAAAAAGCATCATACCACAGTTACATATATGCACACCCATGTTTATAGCAGCACAGTTTATAATAACTAAATCTTGGAAACAACCCAAGTGCCCATCAACTGATGAATGGATAAGAAGATGTGGGTTTTTTATATAATGGAGTACTACTCAGCCATAAATAAGGATAAATTCGAGACATTTCTAGGTAAATGCATACACTTTGAAACCATACTCTTAAGTTAAATAAATCAAACACACATGTATAAATATCACATTGTTTCTCTGGAGTGAAAAACTGAAAGTGTACATAAAGACCAAAATGTATAACAGATACTGTAAAATCAGCTAAAAATGTTCAAATGGAGCCAGGCGTAGTGGCTCATGCCTGAAATCCCATCACTCGGGAGGCTGAGACAGGCAGATCGTTGTGAGTTTGAGACCATCCTGGGCTACAAAGTGAGCTCAAGGCCAGCCTGAATGGCATAGTGAGACCCTGTCTCAAAAACAGGGCTGGGGATCTAGCTCCGCAGTCTAAGCGCCTGCCCGGCAAGCGCAAGGTCATGAGTTCAATCTCTGGTGCCGCAA